>JAQGCC010004650.1:0-12808 GCA_034698905.1 Xestoiulus laeticollis | reverse complement strand
ATAAAATGTGAAATTTAAGTCCTATACAGTGAAACCTACAGTATTTTAGGACTGCATGAACAATGGGGTTTGCAATTCGGAGGGATATACATGCATATGGCTTTGCTATAAATAGATAAATAAATTTATATATAGTTAAATAATTACATAAATAATGCTAAATAAGTAGCTAAATAATGGCTAACTAAATAATTAGCTAATAAGACTTTAATAGCTAAAGTGATGACTCCACACCAATGGGTATGCATGAACGTGTACATTCTGTATAGGCCTACACATAATGTACATTACATGCTATACATGTGTACAACTGTAAACATCATGTGCAAAATTGTACATTTAAATTGTACGTTAAAATGCATGCATGAAGAAATATATTGCATTTTTGTGTTTTTTAAAATAAACAAAACAAAATTGCTTTGGAGTACGCTCTTCACTGGTAAAATCGTGCATCAACTGAAAATTAACACTTGTCACACAATATTAACATGTGCCAAGTGCATCAAACAAAAATCAACACTTTCTGGTTTGGACAGTGTTGCTTTTGAAAGCTGCTTTCAAAACCAATTTTTTTATGCTTTTGCTTTTCAATTTTTGCTTTTTGTTTTTGCTCCGTGTTTTTGTGCGGTGTGGACGTGGCTTAAGCCCAGGCAAACTGTGGCCCAGGTCGCCACAACTAATTTGCGTCTCGTATTATTTACTATCAGGATTCGTTTATCGCCAATTTACTCCGAATCATCCAACACATGAAACCAAGGCAATTCGACGATGCTTGTTCCAGTAGTAAGGTTTTACCGTCGAGATCAAGCGATTACGACAAGAAAAAGGAAATGTTTCCATTTCTTGCCATCCCTAATGATTTCACTGTGAGGGTAAGCATCTTCTCTTATTTCGTAGATGAAAATTGACAAATATTTATTCATAAACGAATTAGCAGGACTCGCATCTACTGCCAAGTGCCACATGGTTTTTATATCGTTTGTATTTGTTATAGAGCTTGCTGGATAGCGAGATTAAGGCAGACCAGAAAATCGTGGACGAGACCATGGCCGCATTGGAGGCGGAGGATCCCAAATCCAAAGCCATGATAAAAATTAAGCAGGAATACAGTCCACCTCGTACGAAAGAGCGACATCGAGAAAGACATAGGAGTAGAAGCCAAGAACGAAGGCGGTACGTATATCAAGTTGTCTCGTAAAGCGTTAAATTGGCAACAGGCAGGGTTCGAAAATATCGGATATATTTCAAGAAATTTATAATATTTTCATAAATATCAAACAATTTCCAGAAAATTGAAAGTATATAAGGATATTAACGCTCAAAGTACCACTAGCATGAAGTTAATTAGCAGTCTTGGCTGGGGTTGTGTGAATTTAAGGGTCATTATTTGTGGCAAACTTAAATTTTCCCTCTTGGAAAAGTCACCACTAAAATTTCTTCACGTTTTATGGTTTTAAACTTGCAACTTTCATTCTTTAGCAAAATATTCAACAAAGATTTCAAGGAAAATATGATGTTATGTAGAGAATTTGCAATACATGTATAGTAATAAATATCATGATATGTATCGCGAACCCTGGTAATTGACAAAACAGACTAATAAAGCGCTTGCCATTTTTTGTCTCGGAGCAGATCACGCAGCAGGTCGAAAGAGAGGCGTCGTCATCGAAAAAGGTCACGAAGCCGCTCTAGGGATCGTCGTGGCAAAAAGCGGTCACGTAGCCGCAGTCGGGATCGTAAGAAGAAAGATCACGGCGAAAAAGATTCCGATTGGCTACCACCGCTCGAGCCTGAACTCGGAAAGGTAAATAAGAAAACGATACCCGTAAAAAGCCTATCGTTTTTACGCCGTCTTAATCGTATTTATTCGTTTTTTTGAAGATATTTACCGGGAAAGTAACCAACATCATGCAGTTTGGATGTTTCGTTCAATTGGAAGGCCTACGGAAGCGGTGGGAAGGCTTGGTGCACATTTCTCAGGTAAGTTTCCGCAACATGCCCATTTTCGAGTCGCAGCCTTTATCCGATTATACCAACTTTAATTTATCTTTAAAGTTAAGACGAGAGGGACGGGTGACCAACGTGAGCGACGTTGTGCAAAGAGGCCAAAAAGTCAAAGTCAAAGTTTTGTCCTTCACCGGCCAGAAGACGAGTCTTTCAATGAAGGTTAGTCGTGCATTCCCACGGTTTAAATAACTCGAGTTGGCATCGGCATTAAATCCGAATCGCTTTCCAGGACGTCGATCAAGATTCCGGCGAGGATTTAAATCCGGTCCGGGATCCGTCATCCGGAAACGGCGATTACAATGACGAGCCCGCCCGCAACCCTGACAGACCCGTCAGCCTGCCCCTCGTCAACGCGCCAGACGACGACGACATCAACAGCCGAAAGAGGGTGCAACGAATCTCATCGCCCGAGAAATGGGAGATCAAGCAGGCAAGTATTTTCGCTCGTTTACGCAAACGCATTTACACCAGCACATTTACATTTTCTTCCACTTTTAGATGCTGTCCGCAAACTGCATCGACAAATCCGAGCTGCCGGATTTCGACGAGGAAACTGGGCTTCTTCCTAAAGAAGACGACGACGGTATGACATTTTGAAACGCATTTTTTACGTACTTTATTGCAGTTGCATTAAACATGTTCTTTGTGCAGACGAGGACGTCGAGATCGAATTGGTGGAGGACGAGCCACCGTTTCTCAGAGGTCACGGACGGGCCAACTTCGATTTGAGTCCTGTGAGAATCGTGAAGGTACGTCCTTTCGTGTTTTGCCTTACGAAGCGCACTTTCTCTAGCTTGGTACTTAGTTTCCGGCTCGTTTCAGAATCCCGACGGATCTCTCGCTCAAGCTGCTATGATGCAGTCAGCCTTGTCGAAAGAAAGGCGGGAGCAGAAAATGCAGCTGAGGGAGCAGGAAATGGATTCGATTCCAACCGGATTGAACAAGCATTGGATCGACCCCATGCCCGACGGTACATGCTCGCACTTTTCTAGTTTTTTTTTCTTTCCGAGGAAGGAAATGGAAATGATTTTTGTTTTACGTAGTGGAGGGACGGACCTTGGCTGCAAATATGCGGGGAATCGGCATCAGCAGCCAAGATGTGCCGGAATGGAAGAAGCACATTACCGGGGGAAGTAAAGCATCCTACGGTAGAAAAACTCAGATGACCATCATAGAACAACGCCACTCTTTGCCAATATATAAACTCAAGGACGAGCTCGTCAAGGCAAGTTGTTCCTACGTGATAAGTTTCGCTCTGTTTGCGGGACATCGGTACTCATCATCTTATACGAATTTTTTTCTTCTACAGGCCGTAACTGAAAACCAAATCCTGGTGGTCATCGGGGAAACGGGCTCTGGGAAAACCACCCAAATCACGCAGTATCTGGCGGAAGGCGGTTACACGACCAGGGGAAAGATAGGATGCACGCAACCTCGTCGTGTGGCTGCCATGTCCGTGGCCAAGAGAGTGGCAGAGGAATTCGGATGTCGCTTAGGACAAGAGGTAGGAAAACCCAACTCCGGACGTTTTAAAAACGTGGCGTTGCACGTGTGTCATACGTTTTGTTTCGACGATAGGTTGGCTACACCATCCGTTTCGAAGACTGCACGAGTTCGGAGACGGTCATCAAGTACATGACGGACGGCATGTTGCTTCGGGAGTGCTTGGTAGATCCGGATCTGAAGGGCTACTCCGTAATCATGTTGGACGAAGCCCACGAGAGAACAATACACACCGACGTTCTTTTCGGACTTCTGAAACAGGTAGGTCTATATAGCTTTCAAATTTTAAATCTAGGAAGCATTTGAAACGCGTGGTTGTTATAACAGGTGTTATATTTTAGGCTGTCAAAAAACGCGTGGAGCTGAAGTTAATCGTCACCTCTGCGACCTTAGACGCGGTGAAGTTTTCGCAGTATTTCTTCGAAGCGGTAAGCGTTGCGGATAAATTTGCTAAAAATTCCCCACGTTTGAAATTCGTAAAATGCTAATCCGAGTCGATTTCCGCAGCCCATTTTCACCATTCCCGGCCGTACGTTCCCGGTCGAGATCCTCTACACCAAGGAACCGGAAACCGATTACCTGGACGCTTCTCTGATCACGGTCATGCAAATCCATCTCACGGAACCGCCAGGTACGACAAGACTTCATAACTCTTACCGATCGCCGGGATAATTCGGGTTTTTAACACCACGTTTTAAAATTATTTTCCAGGCGACATTTTACTGTTTTTGACCGGTCAAGAGGAGATCGACACGGCTTGCGAAATCCTGTACGAACGGATGAAATCCTTGGGGCCCGAAGTACCCGAATTGATCATTCTTCCAGTTTACTCCGCCTTACCTAGCGAAATGCAGACTAGGATCTTCGATCCCGCGCCACCCGGCTCTCGCAAGGTCGTCATCGCCACGAACATCGCCGAAACGTCTCTGACCATCGACGGCATCTACTACGTCGTCGATCCAGGCTTCGTCAAACAGAAAGTGTACAACTCCAAAACCGGCATGGATTCTCTGGTAGTCACCCCGATTTCCCAGGCGCAGGCCAAACAAAGGGCGGGGCGCGCCGGAAGGACGGGACCCGGCAAATGCTACCGACTGTACACGGAACGAGCCTATCGGGACGAAATGCTAACGACCCCGGTTCCCGAAATCCAGCGAACGAATTTGGCAACCACGCTTCTGCAACTGAAAGCCATGGGCATCAACGACTTACTCAACTTCGACTTCATGGATGCTCCACCTATGGAGGTGAGCTCGGTTTAATAACATCCGTCGATTTTTGCTCTTAAATTTTACTACAATTGTTCTTTCGTTACATATTTCCAGTCGCTGATCATGGCTCTGGAACAACTGCATTCCCTCAGTGCTTTAGACGACGAAGGATTACTTACGAGGCTGGGTCGAAGGGTACGTAAACTTTCGCTTAAGTTCCAGGTATCCCAGCCGTCCTACATGTATATTTCCTATATTTTTGATGTCGTTCTATATTGTGATATATTTCCTATGTTTTCATTAACTTTTGTACAGGATTGTAATAACCAGAGGGACAAACAAGTCCTGAACGTCCTAAAGTCCTAAATATTCCAAAAAAAAGTATTTAAAGTCCTAAAAAAGCCCTAAAATTCCTAAATATCCTCTGAATAATTGCGTAATTATTGTGAAAAGTTGAAGTTACATGTACCCCAGTTATTATGACTTTCTATGTTCTTTGCAAAAAGCAATGCACTAAAAAGCACTAAAAACACAGCAAATTTTGTCCGTATTTTAGGTATAAATGTGAATTAAAAATAAAATTCTATAGTATACATTTAAAAAGTCACTTAACTTTTAAAAAGTCTTAAAATTTAATCTAAAAAAGTCCTAAAATGTCCTAAATATTGAACATGAAAAAGCGTTTTCCATCTTGTGCTATAATTCCTATATTTTCGATGAAAATGCCCTATATTTCTCCTATATTTTCTAAGAAAATGTCCTATGATTCCTATATTTTTATCCCTAAAAGTGACTGGAATACCTGCTTAACGCATTTCCGTCCCACCCTTGGCAGGGCATAATTTTTTACTACTTGTTTCGCAGATGGCCGAATTTCCTTTGGATCCCAACCCTGCCAAAATGCTGATCATGTCCGTGCATCTGGGTTGCAGCGACGAAATTCTAACCATCGTATCGATGCTGTCCGTGCAAAACGTTTTTTACAGGCCGAAGGTACGACTCGATTTTTTTTTTCGCATTACGTGTTGCATCGACCATGTTATTAATACACGGATTGCTCCGTTGCATTGCTCTTCGCAGGATAAACAAGCGTTAGCAGATCAAAAGAAAGCCAAATTTAATCAGTTGGAAGGAGATCACTTGACACTTTTAGCAGTTTATAATTCCTGGAAAAACAACAAGTTCTCCAATCCGTGGTGTTACGAGAATTTCGTGCAAATCCGGACGCTGAAAAGAGCCCAGGATGTCCGGAAGCAGTTGCTCGGAATCATGGATAGGTGAGTATTTTGTCGTCGGGAAGCATAACCGATCACTTTCGGCATAGAAATTCAAAATATGGTTTATTTCAGGCACAAACTAGATGTGGTTTCGTGCGCCAAAAACACGGCTCGGGTTCAGAAGGCAATTTGCTCCGGGTTTTTCCGCAACGCTGCCAAAAAGGATCCCCAGGAAGGATACCGAACTTTGGTCGACGGGCAGGTGGTTTACATTCATCCTTCCAGCGCTCTGTTCAACCGGCAACCCGAATGGTAAGTGCTACCTACTTGCGCATGCGCTGTTTTGTAATGCGGACCTTGTCCATTCTATCTGAACTAACACTATTTAATTTTGCAGGGTTGTTTACCACGAGCTTGTCCAGACAACCAAGGAGTACATGAGGGAAGTGACCACCATCGACCCCAAATGGCTGGTCGAATTTGCTCCAGCTTTCTTTAAAAACGCAGATCCGACTAAACTTAGCAAATACAAGAAACAACAGCGCTTGGAACCTTTGTACAACAAGTACGAAGAACCGAATGCGTGGAGGATATCACGCGTCAGGAGACGGCGCAATTAATGCGAAGAACTGCAGGATTCACGTTTTGTGGAACTTAGATGCTGCTTTTATTATTTGTTTAGTCAAATATTGAGAAAGCAGATTTCAGTCATGTTTTAAAATATTTTTTTGCATAAAACGAGAAAAGTAAGATTTAGTTTTTTTCGTGTTTTTATTGTGTATGCATTTATTATTGGTGTTGTTCGAGTGAAGGCGACTTTATTTAAGTAAATTTTAAAATAAATATTACATTTAAATTCATAATTTTGCACGAATTAGCATTTGTTGATATCATTCGACTTCATCGGATTAATTATTTTTTGTACGGTAATTTCAAACGTACGTGAGCGAAGGGCTAATTCAGTTCGCGTCACGCAATATCAGCCTTGATTGACAGCTAGGAATAAATTAAATTAAAAAGTAGGAAGACTGGTAAAATGTTTCATTTAACATCCGGGTTTGGGAGAATGTAATGATATTGCAAGCATACAGACCTGTTTTCATTTTTTTTTTAATATTGAAGATCAATTAGATCAAATGCAATTTTGAAACAACGAATGATGCCATTGTAAAATTGCATTTTGAGAAAATACTTTAATATGAATATACATGTAGAAAAATAAGACAAGTGAATAACTTAGCAATTTTACTGCTATCAGTAATTGTTTTTCAAAAATTTTGGTATCCCCAATTTCTAAATAACATGTTTATAAAACCTTCACCATATGCCATGGATTGTCATGGGTGTTTTTTTTGCCCATTGCTTTGTGTTTAATGCGGAAGTGACTCGGGGCGCCACTCCATTTTCCTGTCCTTGGATTTGGGGCGTTTCGAGTAAATGAACCCCAGGAACCCCATTTTTTTTTTGGTCTATGGTCACCTACTTTTTTTGTGTAGGTTTGCACCTGTCCACCTATAATGAATTGCTGTTTTGTGGAGGGGAATAACAACCCTGAAAATATGATTTTTACTCCCTATGGGGCCCATATTCTACAAATTGAGTAATTCATCTTAAACTCCCTCTTTTCCGTTCTATTGACTTTTTTAGCCCACATTTTTAGCCAATTAATAACGACAATGCAAAAACCCATTACAGTAATACTTTGTTTTTAAACCCTATTTGCACTAAATTTTTTAAAACTACATACTTGTTCCAAAAAAACTGACATTTTAGTAAAACTTTATCAAAAATTGCAAAAAGAAAGGTGTTCGAATAATAGAGGGATTGTGCAGGTTTCCTTTACTCTTAACGAGAACGATAAACACACTATTACGCATACGCATCAATAAATCATGTGCTGTAAAAGTCGTTATGCTTTGCAAAGACGTTGTGGTATCACGTTAAACTAATGAAATTGTCGTCTCCTTTCAACCACACGCCCATTAATGTCGTCCCCACGCATGCGCATTGTAAAAAAAACCAGTGCTGCCAATGTCGTCAAAATTATCGGAAAACTGCTCAATTCTTCTAATTACATATTAGTTTAAGGATTCTAGAAAAGGTTACTTATATTTTATAAATGAAATGATTGATAAATTTAACAAAAACGTGCAATTAGTCAAATGCTTTAAAATGATTCCAATATTGTAAATCATTGAATAAAATTGTAACTGATGAAACCTTGATCAGAATTGAAGTAAAGGTAAAATGTTAATCAGTTTCTCTTGTATTCCAAACATTTTTTACCATATTATATTTATGGAGCTAGAAGTTAATCGTCTAATACCGTGACAAAGCTTAACATTAAAATTGATTTGTGCATGGTTGGGTTTCGTTTGCACCATTTATGGGTTCAATGCCAAGCACCTTCCTACATGTATATGTATTTGGATTCGACTAGTTTTTTGCTTTAAAAACCCTTTTGTCGTTTTACTTTCCCTTCGTTAAAAACAGCATGGGGTCATTTTCAATAGCAATGTCCAGCTGGGCATTTCCAAACGACTGCAACAGGTAAGCTACCGGGAATTTTGTAACTGATAACAGCCGATAACATTTACAGAGTGGAGGTGTGAATGTATAGTTTTAAGTGGTGATAAAAGTAGTTTTTTTGATTAAAATTTAATTAACGGAGCTTTAATCATGCAAGGGCAACACTGCAATGTGCAATCAGGTGAGAATATTGTCCTAGGAACACTGATTTTATTTCAGATATCTGGAGCACTACTTCCTTACTAATGTCTCAAACATTTGGATTAAATACATTTACATATAAATCAGTCTGGGTCATGCCCTGTTTGCATTGATCTGTATTTATCAGGTCACTTATAGGTTTCATTCAAGAATAAAAATTGTTAGAATATTCAAATTTAGAAAAAAAAATATTAGTGAAGTTATAACTACACGTATTGATGGGAAAATATTAATGCACTAAATACTACTTTTAAATTTATTGCTTATAATAGACAACATTCACTGTTTCAAATAAAACCGCCTTTATTTAGAGTGAATAATTTGCATAAATGCTATATTTTATGCAAATGCGCTTCACAACCCTAACCGACTACAGAACAGAAACCCTGAACCATGATCCGTTTATGATTTTAATAAATAAAGTTTGTGGTTTCTATTCAAGTTTCTATTTTTCTGAAAATTACCCCAGGGCTAGCAGGACCTTGTTAAATTTTACAGGGTGGAACACAAGTCTTTATAACCTGAAAAATTGCACCAGATTCAATATTATTGTGGTATACTGTGCCTTTCAATCATATTATATTTGCCTTGAAATATAAATATTACATAACGATATTGTGCAGTTATGTAACGTGGACTGCCTCAACCTTAATTCGAGCATGCTTAAACGATGTGGGTTTTTAATATAAATTTTCATTTTTTATGGCCTAATAATATTGATAATAAAAATATATGAATCGGTGTTCTTATGCATTTGGTTGCATAATAACACGTTTGAACGTTAACGCTTTAGTATAATTCTATTAAGTTTATTCTTCGGATTAGATGTCCAAGAAGTCAATTAAGAGAAAGATAGGCGGTGTTCTAGTTTCTTTGAATCAGGTGTCGATTTTGACTAAATATCAATTATCACATTAGGTTATGGTAATTTTTATAATGGGTGCTATATTACTTTTCTCCCAACTGCATGTACAGTACTAGTACATGTAGAAGTTATTCTCGTAAAATGGTACTCTAAACTTGGCCTAAAGGAGGGTATCACTAAATACGTGCTCATAATTCTATATTGAATATCTAGGAATGCAAAAAAATCAAATATAGGACATGGGGTCGATTTTGTTATGAGGCGCCTGGTGCTCTTGCTAATGCGTTCAGGGCGTGAGGGGATCATTAATGAATTATTGGGAGTAATCATTGCACTATTTTTAATAACCTTAATACTTTTAGCTTCAATATCGAAATTGGTTCTGATATTGTGGGAGGCGAAGCATTAGCCTTCAGATTTAAAATGCAAATGGTGCAACCCACTTATGTACCCATTAAAGAACCTTTTAAAAACATTCCTGGTTTGCATGTGGACACCTAGAGTTATACCAGAGGTTACGAGGTAACTCCTGATGAAACCAAACATTAGTTGTAAAATAATAATAAAAACTTATCATTTTGTTACTAGACATGTGTTGAATAGCACATCAATTTAATTTATGCTTCATTATAGTATTCATATCACTCAACAATTATTTCCTTGGGAAAATTAGAAAAACTGATCCTGTTTTTGGGACAAAATGAACCCATTTTTTATTAAAAAACCTGACATTATTTGTCTCTAAAAATTAAAAAAGAAGATTATCACATTTTGTTGATTCTCTTGTGAAGTGAAGCGGGTTTTTTTAAAATATTTATCAGCTGAATTAGAGCGATTCTGAACCAATTTCGTTTCCTATAATTTAGAGGTAATTCAACCTATTGCGTGCACCATATAACCTGATTAACATAACCAAATGCAAGATATACAATTAAAATTCAATAATTTGTTCAACTATATTTCATTTACGCACGTATGATTATCACGGGATGATATATACGAATTATATTGTCATAAATTGTAAACTAACTTAAAATTAAAACCTCATTTTTTCATAAATATAGGTCGAGAAGGTGGCTGTCCAAAAAGGGTTATCAAAAGATTACAAAGAATAACAGGTTTGTTAATCGTCACTGTCCAAGTTTTTCAATAATCATCTTGAGGATAGTTTTATTACATTTAATCCATTGATAAGCAAATAAATAAAACTAGCATAAGGAAACATTTCAACTCATGTTTATTAAGCATATAAGATTGAAGATTAATATTTTTTTAAAAGATTCAAAAGATAATTGAAAGGGTGTCGAACACACCCTTTCCTTTCATTTACAATTTATTGAAACAAGCTATTAATTAGCACATTAATGTTATTGCTTTTAAAAAAAATGTGAAAATTGCAGGTGTGATCAAATGCAAAAGCCACAATTACTAATAAATGTGTTGCCACCATATAATTATTTAAGGAAGTTATCTAAATTATATAATACACCTTCATTAAATTGTAGTCTATAAAGTAGAAAAGGTTTTGACTGATACATACCTAGATATTTAAAAGTCTGGAGGAAATAACACGTATTTTTCTTGAATCAGATTAGTTACAAATAATCTGATCCAAGGAAAAGCTTGATAAAGATAGTTTTATTAGAACATTAGAATACTGAACAATACAAAAGGCTAAAATTTGACAGATATTTTATCTATAGAGTATATAATAAATATGTGAGATGGCTGTATAACTTCGATGTTGTTGGTTTGATGAAAATAATATCGTGTACGCTTATCAAAATCATGATAAGATGGGTTGTGGCTTTTTAATCACTTGTTATTTGGTGAGTTATAGTGTCACAGTTTAGTATGACATATAAATGTCTGATGGGCTCAGTGCAAAAGTCTGAAGCATTTTATTTACAAGTTTAGAAATATTAAGTCAACATTTATTTGTAACATAGCAAGGTTTTTGTTTAATACAATGGGGTGGATTTCCCATTATTATCACATTTTTTGTTGCATTCTAATATGTTTTTTCTGTAATATTCACGCTTCGTCAGTCGACTTTATTCTGCATAATATAGGGGAAAATGCTCTGGAAATAAGTAAGTCATTTAACGACTTTTTCAATTATTTATTAAAATCAACATTACAAAATTCATTGTGGTGCTTTGGAGTTTTTAGAAAATTAAATTGATATTTGCATGAAAATGTTTGTTAGAAATTTGTATTGAAATAAAACATGGTGTGTATTATAAGTCTGATGCTTCGACTTTAAACCTGGGAAAATGCTTCTAAGATTTTATTTAATGTACACGTACTTCGTATGTGATAATATACAATTATAGAATCTTAGTTTAAATCAGTCCAGTTTCAATACTGCTGAAATAATGTAATGTCATGAGACTAGTCTGATATAAGCCAAATATTATCAGATATCTAAAGTCTTTGTTTTATGATGCCACGCTTGATAAAATTACTGTAGGAATTATACTTGCTTTATTTTCGATCAACCTTTGTCAAGCCAATTATAAAATATTATTCAAGCTTTCATGCTCACTTCTAATAAAAAACAGCTATTTCCCCCTCCCAAAATACAGCTGAATTTATCTAAATTATTACTGGTGTTTAGATCGCATCAAAAAAAATTCTGATAAGTTATCTTTAAAATCAATTTGCACTCACAACTAATATTATCTTAGCACTGTAAGGAAAATATTTGAGTTTTAGGTGCCTGATTTCTACCTTTTGCAACATTAATGCAGCTACCATACGATTTGTCAAGAACTTATATTGATTTTAGTTTTCATTTTAATTAAGGTGATCTCCAATCCCTCAATGTTTCTGTGACATTTGATGGGGGTCAATGGATGGCTGTTTTGACTTGTGAATTTCAATACGAGATTACTGCAGACGTTTCATGGCACGTTAAAAAAACAGGTACATGTTGTATATTATATTATCCTATTCATTATAAAATGTGAAGTTGATAAACTTCTGATGCATTACCTTATAGGCAAGAGAATAGACACTGATAATCCAACCAACAAATTAGTTGTCACAAACGTCATTGTAAGTGCTGGAACAATACAAAGTTGTCTCACCATAAACAATTTTACTTATGACGATGTTGATCAATACACTTGTTTGCTGGCTGAGCCAAAAGGATACACTAGCCGCACTTTATGGGTAGCTCCTAAACCGAGTAAGTGTCTTAAGGCTGAACTGCACACCCCCATTCCTATGGGGAAATTTTGATACATACTTTCAAAAAAACTACTTGTTAT
>JAQGCC010004649.1:0-12808 GCA_034698905.1 Xestoiulus laeticollis | reverse complement strand
TAAAGATAAAGGCAAAAAAGATAAAGGTCATTTAGTGCTAAATGGCCTTTAACTCTATAGTCTGTCCGTAGTATAAGGGCCGGTTGCACCAAGCGAGGTTAAGAATAACCTAGTGTTAACTTGGTATATAACACTAGGTTAACCCACCTTTGCATTGCACAAGCATGGGTTAGTGAAGAAATGGAGAGAAAGGTTAACCCAGCCAGTAGGCAGGGTTAACCTCAGGTCAATACTCTTGAATAAGATGGAGGCTATTTTGTTTTCTGTATGGTTAAACATGGGGTCCATAACCCTGGGTTATTTTATCAAGGGTTAATTGGTGCAACAAATACAGCTAACCTAGAAGTTAACCTGGAGTTATATTTTAACCCGAGGTTAGTAAACCTTAGATTTTCACCTTAGTTGGTGCAACCGGCCCTAAAAGCACCTTGTGTCACTTCCGTAAAAAAGTCGAACTGAAAAAATCACTTGCTTCGTATACGACTAAATACAGATTCTGTACAGGAGAAAAACGCTGGTGTGTGTTGATCCTTACAAGTCCCATTTTCGACCAATTCACGTGCACGTGATGGACATGATGGGATGCCCAATTTCAGATTAGGATGAAATGATTTGCACGAACTAATTTTCTTTTTAAACCGGTTAAGGTTAAAAAAAAACTGGACTTTAACGATTATGTTTGGTGGCGCCAAAGGTATCAATGTTAATTAACCAGACAACAACAAAAAATGAAACATTATTTCGAAAAATAAAAATCACTTCTACTTGTATCACACCACTTAGGGCCGGTTGCACCAACTGAGGGGAAAATCTAAGGTTTACTAACCTCGGGTTAGCTGTATGTGTTGCCCCAAATAACCCTTGATAAAACAATCCAGGGTTATAGAACCCATATGTTCCAACATGCAGAAAACAAAATGGCCGCCATATAATTCTAGAATATTAACCTCAAGTTAACCCTGCCTACTCGCTGGGTTAACCTTTCGCTCCATTTTTCCCTAACCCACGCTTGTGCAATGCAAGGGTGGGGTTAACCTAGTGTTATAAAGCAGGTTAACCCTAGGTTATTCTTAATTCCCTTGTTGGTGCAACCTGTCATTAAATTTTATAAATTGCCTTATGTTACATCATTTTACCCACAAGGACCAGAAAAAAAACAATTGTATACGATAATCAGTCTCTATACCAGAGAATTAATACAAACTTTGATAGAAGCATATTCAAAGGTTCATGCAGTCAAGGCTCACACACTTCAAAGACTCAGTTATACATGTATAATTAGTGGTTTTTTCAAGCCCCAAGTCAGTCAGGTTAACGAAAAGCACATAAAGCAACACTAAAAAGATTATAATTTGGGGAAATTAAATATGGAAAAGACCAAAACTAGACAAATATGGGTTTTGATGTTGGGAAAAAAAATCAAAGCCTAGTTTTTTGTCTCATTTTTATTGTATGATCTCCACTTGATTAAAATCGTTTTATAGCAGAGGATGTGAGGATGCCCTGAAAAGTTGATGTTAAAGTGGAGACATTTTTTTAAAACTTTTTTGTTAAAAAAAATGGAAGTTTCAAACTCCCTTTGACTCGAAGCTCCTTTTCAGTATTTTCGGGTAATTTAATACCCTCAATTTTTCCAACAATCGTCCATAATATAAACTAGAAACTGGTATAAAAGAAGCGGGCAACGAGGCCATGGTAAGAGGGGTTAAAGAAAGAAGGGGTGGTAGGGGGTAATCTAAGATTCGCAGCACGGTGGAGCCACATGTTGCACCGTCTATTTCTTGACCCTCGCATTGGGTGGTGACCCCTCTCTTCTTATCCCCCATCTTTCTCGTTACCCCTCCCTTTTTCTTCAAGAAGCTCACCAGGCCATTGCTCCTATAAGCGCACGTCTTAGCACGTGGCCGACACGCGTCCCGCCTATTTTTCCAGGGGTCACCACAAGCGTCACCAGCGCCACCACATTTTTTTTCAAAAACCGGAATAAGTTTTGCCCCTTTGCCAAACCTTTCAAGCTGAGAGCCACACTTTGCCTAATTGTCCAAGAACCCTCCATTGTATGTAGAGCATGTGCGGGAATGGCAAGGGGTGAAAAACTCGCCCCACCCCCCTCCCATGGGGGTCACCACCTCCCTCGCATCATCCCTAAATTAATGCAAATTATTTCGTACAAGGGGTAAAGCGAGATGGGCGAGGTCATCAGGGTCATCTTCCGAGTAACCCTGAACCGAAGAAAAGCTGGGTCATAAAAGGCCACTATTAACCCAAAATTACAATAAAACCAAAGATGGAGTCTTTTACTAAGATTATAATGGTCAATAAATTAACTAAAATCTCTTTATAGGCAAGCACGCATATTAGCAGTAAATAAAGGAATAGCACTCGCCCCTCTCATGCCAATTTCAGTATTTTTAGTAGAGGTCAGCGGTCATGCTTTAACAACCTGATGACACTGAATGAGTCATTAAGTTAATTTGCTCAACAAAACATTGACCAATTTCGAACAGATACATTATTTATTAGCATATATAAAAACAGATGTAAAGGTTGCACAAACACTAGGCTTTTGTTACATGATTGATCTTACAGTTTTACATCTTAAGTTTTAAAACTAAGTTGTAAAACTTAGTAAAAGTATGTTTTAGACCACAGCTGTAAATACATGTAGCATTCTTTTTAAATCCTTTGTAACATCCTTATCTTAAAGCTTCCATGGGTTGTAATCTGACAGCACGATATCATCCAATGAGTCACTATACACACATTTTTGTACATTTTTAAAATAAGATTAAAAACTGGTGTATGCTTTGTTACACAGGTGATGCATATATACTGTACAATTGTACATGTATGTGATTATTAATAGTACATGTACATTATATCTCAAAGTCCATAAAGTTTCAGTAAAGCATGCTTTACTGGAATTCTTTGAAGAATCCTAATCTTTTGCATTTTTAGAACTTTCAAGGGCCAGATTAAGTTTTGTAATCAAACAATATGATGGCATTCATTGAGTCACTTCACACATTTTCAAAATAATATACTGTGAAAAAATATCAGAAATGTATGAGGTAATAATTGTATTTTAGTCCTTATGCTTATATAGAATCCCTGAAGTGCCTTTTACACAACCTGCAAGAATTACTTTCCATGTTATTGAGACATGTTATGCTGACATATTCAAAATGTCATGCAGCAATTGCTCTAAGGGAAGTGGTTAACCATGCCAATTAAAATTATTCCATTATCATCTTTTTTCATAATCTTAAAAAAAATACATGTACAATTATGTGTTCAAGCCGTAGTCTTAGCCTAAGCCGTTTGTGCTTACTTGACGTAGACTTAAGCACAAGCAATTGCTTGGGCTGGTTATTTCCTATCAAGCTCAAATTAAGCTATTTTTTATTGCAATTATTAGCAGACAAGAAGTGGACAATTAGGCAAGATATCAAGGTCTGATCTGGATCCAGAAGAGACAAGCCGTGACATGCGAAATCAGAAAAAATTGGGTAAAGGTTACCTTTTTTTATATTAAATTTCCTGCCAATTTCGATTTGGAGGAAACCCCTTGAATTTCAATGAAGCTTCTTTGTGTAAGTTCATTTAACTTGAAGAATCAGACGTCGGACTTGCAGACTATGGCGAGTGACTCAGACCAAAACTAATTAAGACCACTTTAAACATACGGAAAGGTACATGTACAAGCTGAAGTGAGGTAATAATTTAGTGAGGTAGAATTAGTTGACAGTTCATTATACCGTATAAAAAAAAATTATAAATGCCACCTGTAGTCTATATGGTCGAATTAGTATACATTTTCAAATTGTACAGAGGCATCACATCATACATGAATAGTTCATTGTTATAAATGTATTTAATACAGCAAGTTTGCAATGTATAAGTGTTTTAGCCACGGGCTACAAACTATTATGAAAACTGAATAGCGAGCCAATAACCGTACCCATCCCATTTTTACACAACAAATTTAATTTAGGTGCACTGCATGTCTGGCCTTTTTCAATTTAAAATTTTCAACATATACATGTATGTTACACATAATGTATTCGTATACAATTAATATAAGCAATTTTATAAACAAATGCTTATACGAGGTAAGATGGTGGGCCATGCATGCGTGTTTGCGATTGATAACGTATTAATCGTAAACGTATCGTAAATGTTCCGTTCGCTCGTGCAGCTTTATCTCTCTAATGTTAAATTAAGTTTTGGCTACTTGCATGTATTTTTCGATACATGTAAATATACACATGTACATACCCATCCGGATATAACGATCTGATTTCTTAAGCCCCTTGAAGATTGTTATAAGCTAATTCCACTGTACATGTTGAGAAATTAATTTAGCTAAAATCAAGGGTTTTAAGAGTTTTAAAATATTTGTTATTAATTGAAATTTTATCCATCATAATTATTTTTAATCCATCTTTTTACTGATCCAAAGTGATCATTCCAGCATCATGTTAGGCTAGGTGCTTAATTTCAGTATGCACAGCCCTCAAATGAAGTACCTACAGTTAAAAAGCTTCAAATAAAGCTCAAGGACCACTATATAAATGGACACTTCTAATCACTTGTAAAGGAGTAACAAACTTTTAATACACCGACATTTTATCATGCATTGTGTCACAGAAACTGGGACAACCAAAAATAGCATCGTTTGTTGGCAATCCGTTTGTATTGTTTGTATCACCGATATTCCTGTTCAGACAGACTTATCAGTCCTCCTCCCCCTACCTGTTTTTACAACCTGCCGAAACCAAAACACACAAAAAACTGTATAATTTACGGACACTTTTCCCACGAACCAATCTGGACAGGTTCAGACACGTCAAGAACCGTTCAATTTCCTGCCTGGCGAAGCGCCGTAAAAACATGTCAGACCCAAAACATGCATTCACCTGACCCCCAGGGGTTGTGCTACCTTTGAAAAATTAAACCAGGTCCCTAGTACAAAGTATATATTTTTAGTCAAAAGATAATAGATTTTAGGATGAAGGTGAATCAAGCAAGGTCCTAATCGACAATGTCGGTGCAGGGAAGGTGGGTGGCAATGAGAGTGATAATGGTAGAGGGAACAAAAAACCACCGAAAACCGTCTCAAGTTTGGGTTAGCAACAAGTGTCCCAAAATTGGGTTGACTCACCGTTTGCTCCGATGCCCCAGGCTTCACCTTGACTCATAGCCCATGGCCCCTGTGTCATAAAACCGACCAATTATAACGTGCGATTGGGGCCAAACATAATGAGGGTGCTTGGTCCATGTGCACTGTCTCTAAAGCCCTTGTTGACAATAGCAAAACCCCGAAGGTTGCACAGGGGCATAATTGTAACCTCAATCCCCAGCTGTAGCCCCCTAGGTCCTTGCATGGCAGGTCCCGACAAAAGGTGGCTAGTCGATATTGGGGACCCATAACCACCCCCTTTGCACCTGCGTAGAAGCAACCTGTATGTGTATATATACCCCTTCGAATAGCGACCGTTACATGGAGGGATCGATAAGGACCCCTTCGGCCAACAGATGGTTCCTATGCGTCATGCATAGGCCCTTTGATACAAGCGCCCAAAAATGACATCTTGGCGATCCACAACACGGTGGAAAAAGGGGGAGGGGGTGCACAAAAATAATGCCCTTCGTCCATAAGCATTTTTGTTCCCAAATTGAAATCTCGATGCGTGGGAACCGATTCGGACCTTACATGTGTAGGGAGGATTAACATGCATATCGAGGCAGATGCGAGGGGTTACCCCCTAAAAGGTCACAGCTTGTTAGTGGAATGGGCAACGGATTTGGGACCTTATTGACATTGAGAAACAATTCTGTGGACTCTTATACAGAAATCTTTGTTTTCGTTGTAGATGTGCCCCAAATAAACTGTTGACAAGTTTAACAGGAATCCTATGTATTGTTATACGTAGCCCTAATGAAATAAAATATATCCTAATTTTATATGCCAAAAAATGTACCAAATCAAGTATGATTATGTCTTACGTATATATACTGTATGCATTTATTTGGTATTAATTAAGTCTAATATTTAATAAAAAATGTATTTTTTTAAATATATTTACTTTATAGAAAAACATATACAGTAGTTTATTAATTTTAAAACAAATAAAAATATTCAATATTTCGTATTTTATTTTGTATTATTGTTAATTATTACTTGTATTGATGGATTACCCAACAAACTATATAGAAGAAACCTGCTATATATATGTATAGTACAAATACAACAAATGCAATATTAGATATACACATGTAATACTTTTCGTACAATATTAATCGATTCACTTGTATTTTCACAATAATGTGTTTTTTTCATTTTAAGCATGTATTTTTATAACTATTTATCTTTTTTTATACATGTACACATGTATTTAGTATATATTCCATTTATTTTTGTATTCCCAATAAAATTATCCCAAAAAAATTCATCATTAATTGTAGAGATACATTAAATTTGATTGTATGTGATATATTACGAAGTATACTTTTTTTTAAGCAAGTTTGTTGAAATAGTACTTAATTTCGAAATAACTATACATGTACTTCGAATTTGTTCGAAATGAACTCATAGAGTATATTGGGACCGAGTACATATGTATTGCAATTTTAAAACGAATGCAATACAAGTATACAAAACTAAAATTTTTAGTTTCATCAATTGTAATATCACTTTAAATAAAATTAATTGTTAACGTTAAGATCCATAATCAAAATACAATTTCACATTTCATCGCAAGCTACGTTATTTTATGGACTGTACTACGAAATTTTATTCCAATGGGGTCTCCACGTGTTTGTGCTATAGAGGAGGTGTGCGTGTATCTTTCCCTGCAAGTTAAAGATGATTGTTATATGCTAATAATATTACCGGAAATGCCTCCGTGACTCACGGTTTTGGAGAGGCTTTCAAACGACTGCCGAAATCGTCTCATTTAGGTCATAGGCTTGTTTGGCTTCAAATGCATCAGGACCGCACAAATGAAAACATGAATCATACCAATAAATTTAACGAGGTGCGCAGCTAGTTAAACACGAATTACTCTGCATTTTATTTTATTTTTTTCGACAAACGTCCAGTCACCCCTCTATATCAATTTCTAAAACAAAGAAATACACGAATAACGTGACTAACTTGTGACGCAACAGGATTTTGCCAATGGTGACGTTTGATATTATACACAATCGTTTGCTTTTCATTAATTAAATATATATGATTAACACCTTATTGTTGACAATAGGACAACTATTTTTTATTATCTAAGACGAAATAAAATTATGGTAAATTTATGGATTTCCTACACGAAACTAAATAAAATTATGGTAAATTTCAGATACTCATCTGATGTGTCGTGTTGTGTTAAACCTATAATGCCCCATGTTTGTCATTGATTGTTTCATGTACATTGTGCTTCACATAAGGTCACTTTCTATGCTTTTTTTTGCAACTACATCATGTATGGGCATAAAGCAAAATGCAGAAAGTTGACAAATCCATCTCAAGTTTTTAACTTAAAACTGGATGTGGGGTTTGAATCACTACTAATGGTCTAGCATCATTTCTGCTTTTTGGATAAATGGCTGCCATTAGTCCCTCGTTTCGATATAACACCCTTGGAGATATAATGTTCTTCGTCGCATATTTATCAAAAAAACAAGGTTCGGACCCGATCTGCGTTACACAATGCGCTTTGTTTCTTCTGCCGTTGATGGCTTCCCATTTGTGCAAAAGGCAATATTCATTTAACATTTGTCAGAAAATCTGCGCCTGAGCTTTTGCAAATTGAGTCCTTTTATATATAGAGAAGGCAACCCGGTGATTACCGGGGCTATTTGTCCTCGAACAAATCGCAAATCGACATCCTTATCACTGCGGGCAATCCCTTAATGCGTTACGTCAACCCATGGTCGCCATTTTGTTCAATGTAGCAAAATGGAACAAAATGAGCAACATTGCACTAATTCTTTAATCCTTAATAGTACTCGTAACTTTTGATTAAAAAACAAAATACCCTAAAAATTACTAAACAACTACATCTTGAACCAAAACAAATGGATTCTAAGAAATGTGGAATTGGAGAGGGCGCCACTATGAGAGTCAAAAAGAACAGAAAAATTCCCGCCATCTTGGAAAAAAAAATATAATCACCATCAGCTGGAACTGTTTTAAAAAGTTTGTACAAAATAATTTGCGGGGTAATGACTTGTGTAATTGATAATTTAGTAAAGTACTTTTGAAAATTTTGAAAAATTGGTGTAACCCCATGTACAAGTTTTGGCCTTTTGTTAGCAAATCACTTGGGGAGTTAGTTACACCATGAAAATAGCATAAAACAGATTGTAGTTTTAGCATCCGTAACTAAATAAAAACATGTGAAAAAAAGTGGCGAGCCCTAAAAACCCTTGTTAATTGACCATAAGAGGTCACGCACGGTGCTGCCCTCTATACGGGTACTCTGGATAAAATTTTAGTGTAGGAAGAGGTTCAAAGTGTAACCGCTTTGTGAATATTAATCGCACTTAGGTGATGGCGATTATTTGCGGTAAATTAATAATTCGTGTACCATTAAAAATTGGGGGAGCTAACGTGTCACCTCCACCATTAGCAAACCCGTTAAAAATACGTCTCAGTGGACACCTCTGACCACCGACATTTCAATTTATGTCAAATTGAATTTTTCCAATTTTTGTCTCAACGGGGAGTCCCCAACATTTTCTAATTGCCGAGTTATCCTTTGCCCCGTTTTTGCAATCAATTTCAACTAATCTATTTATATAGCAGGATACTTATAAAATATATATACCCCTGGCTTCCATCATGGGTCAGAAGTCTAAACAAATCAGACATCATCGCAATTTTTGTCTTAATCAGTGACAGTTAATCAATTGCATCATTTCATAGAAATAAAAATATACCCAATGTATGCCTTATATCAGTTCTTTACTTGCCATAAAGTAGCTGTCATCAACTCAATCATTTAAAATGTTAACACTGGACTACTGTTACAATCGTATCTATAGTATTCTATATAGAAATCCCATTTCTTTTATGTGGAAAAGCCCTCTTTCTTAACCTTACATGAATGGGCCAATAACGTGAAAAATTTAGGCCTCTACTATGCAAAACACCCTAACTTGGACCCGGTTCGTCCCCGGACGCCATCTAGTGGAAGACACTGCATACTGATTCAATGTTAAGTTATATATTTTATATTAATTTAATATAAATGTATACATGTACAAACACTTAAAAAATTACATTTGCATTAGTTATTGAAGATTACAGGTTCTGCAGTTTGGTTTTTTTGGGGATACTGATGTTTGGATAAAAATAACGGTTAATTTTTTGGAAGGAGAGGGTTTAAAACAAATTTTGTTAATTATATAAAATTGTGATGGAAATATAATCAAATTGTAGCAAAAAGTGAATAACCCAATATAGGTTATAAACATATTTGCTTTTTAAAAAACCTTTGTTCAGGGTTTATTTAGCTAATTACAAATGGTTGTTTTGCATTAGGCCTACTACACAAATAAAAATCATGTGCTAATGGACAAGGTCCGCGTTACAAAAATACGCATGCGCGAGGAGGTAGCGCCACGTAGAGGCAAATGAAAATTGAAAACTTATACGGGAGAGGAGGTCGCATTATCAAGCAATGAAGATGGCTTCTTCATTAATATTTCAAAAAGTTACAATTTAAAAATTTTGAAAAAATTCACAAAATTATTTCGTAACATTATCTTAAACCACCCGAAGTTTCATTTTGGTATCATGATTAGATCGCTAGATATTATTATTTAGATGTTTATTTCTAATGTGGTTCTGTGTTAAAATCGTGTTTCTATCCCCTGAGAAAATGGCAACTTACTACCACAAGGGGGCGCTGCACGTAACGTGACCTTGTCCATCGCCAAGACTGTACTGTAGTTTAAATTAAAATGTTCACGTTAATATATCGTCTCATCAATCCGAACATATACAAAAAATAAGAGAAAAATGTGTTTTCTCACAAAGCTTTGAACGCCTTTCATTAGTGCTTATAAATTTTATGCAAACGAAAAGTTACTGTCAAATTCACGTTGCACAATTGTGGAATGAATAACGAGTGTCCTAATGTCAGTCCATTTCCTCGTTTTGTCCATAGAGTGGATATCTTGTGTGCATTACAACTAATGCCT
The DNA here is from genome assembly GCA_034698905.1 of Xestoiulus laeticollis. Lineage (NCBI taxonomy): Eukaryota > Metazoa > Arthropoda > Diplopoda > Julida > Julidae > Xestoiulus > Xestoiulus laeticollis. The sequence continues at coordinate 2,602 of JAQGCC010004649.1, read as the reverse complement.
TCATGATAATTATTGCATCAGTGAAATGGAGCGCAGTGTGTCATTTCAACTAATGGTCTTGAGCATGCAGGCTGAAGACAGATTTGCTCTGCCAGCATCGCATTTTCTAAAAAAAATACACAAACAATGGAAAAGCCTGCTTATATTTCAGATGATGAAGCTTCAGATATCTATCTTCCTAATTTAAATGGCTGATGCAAATGAAAATTCATTTGGAATAAAAAGAGTGTATAATAAATGAGCTGGGGTATAATGAAAACAGTTGAATGCCACTTCTGCTAATATTTCCTGCATAATTTCCGAAATAAAAGTACCGAGGTCTGTAGCTTATATTGAAATTCATAATTTCAGACCTAATTAGGCTATCTTGCTGGCAGTATAATATACAAGAACGTCCTGTTATTTTATATTATTCAACAGTTTTTAGACCTTGAGATGTATACTGTGAAGACATTTTGGATTTACATGAGCACACACTTTTGCTTTTTATTAGGCAAAGACATGTTCTTTTTTTAAATACAAGTTCCGGTGGTTAAACTATGTGGATTGCTTTCACTTGCACATGAAGTAATGTACTAATGTCGACATATTATTTAACATTAAACTTATCAACTTATCAACTTGTTCAGTTTAATTATTATTTTAACCATGAAAAGTGATCAGAAAATCTACTGAAACAAATTAAAATATATGTTTATTTCAGGGATTCCAGGGGTATCCCTTCAATTTTCAAGGACTGACAACCAATTACCAACTACCCTAGATGGGCGAAATAAATATACTGATATCAGTAATCGGTTTTATACTGATAATTGGGACACTAGTCAGTATGATATTATACTGGTATCAGTCAAACAGTTCAGATTTATCAGAGTAGTATAATGATAAAACTATAATTTACACTGATATTGATGTGGTGGATACTGGCATCAGTTAAACATTGCCTACTGATGTCAATATGGTGTACTGATACTAGTATAAATAACCAATATCAGTATGACTATACTGATGTTAGTCTATAGTTCATACTGATATTGGTTATACTGGCATCAGTAAAACATTGGCTACTGTTATCACTATGCTGTACTGATACCAGTATAGCTCAGACTGTTATCAGTTTGTGTATACTAATATCACTATAGAATTTACTGATATCAGTATATTTATTTCGACCAGGGTAATTTTTCCTAACAACCTGCTCTATATATTGTATTAAAACTTATTTATGTATTTAAAATTGTATGTTTATAACACAACTTAAATGTTGTGCATATGTTTGCACATTTTTTATATACACAAAATGTGTGAACTGCATAAGCTAGAAACTTATAATTTATAAATTAAATCTCATTGGTGTTAAAAGGGGAAATTTTGGTCGATTTATAAAATCTCTTGAATATCAGAAATTAATGTAGCATATACAACGAAATCTCTGCAAAATATTTCTTGAATTTTTTAGACAAGATATTTTAGAACTGTAAGCTCAAAAAAAATCTCATCTGGTATATGATGGAAATTTTATAATGAACTGTTGTTTGCCAAGAATTTCAAGAATAATTCCATACATTTTATTAATGCTATATAGACTGGGCTTATTTATATAGCAGATTTGTAGAAATCTAAACGGTATAAGAAAACCAAATCATCTCCATTTTTTCTGGAGCAAATTTTGCTTTTATTATTAACAGAATGGAATCATTGTTGCAGGGTGCTATTTTTACGGTGGTAAACTGCATTTTCCACGGTTAAATTCTGAAAATGCATTTTGGCATTCCCATGGCAATCTCTTCTGCACCATTAACTAACTTCCTCTTCTTCTCACCACCCGATTCACCCTAAAAACGATTATTTGTCTGTGCTTCTACATACAGTCCCTCTCTAATAACCTTATTAATTTTCGATAGCGGACAGGTCCTCCTACGATGTTTCTGAAACGAAAGCGATTTAGGTGAAATAAAGTGGATCATCTAATGGAAGTCAATCGGTCATTTGAAGAACATGCCATCGAGAGGCGGACTGAAAACCCCAGAAAAACTCATTAAGCATTAATTCACAATTACGGCTACATGTATACCAGTGATCTTGGATCATTGTCGTGTTGGCTTAAGCAGAAAAAAATGGAAATAAACTGCATCAATTTATCATATAACCATGCCAGGAACAGTTTACTTTAAAGTGCCATTGATGAAAGGACATTCGTCACAATTCAATTTATGATAATTCCTATATAGCAAAATGAATTTATCACAGTGTTTTATTTTTAAAAAAATGCTAAAAACAAGTTTATAGACCTGGTAAACCTGGAGTTGTCAGGAACACAGAGGGTAAGCTTTAGTCTTAAGACATGTTTTTCAGCTGTTTAATTTTAAGACTATAAGACTTTAATATTTCTTTTTATAAAACAAGTCTTAACTAAAACTTTAAACAATAAAACGCATATGTCTTAATCTTATTTTTAAGATGGATCTGAACTGCAGGTTTTGCTATGGGGAAATTTTAAAACCTACTTTAAAAAAAACTACTTATTATAATACAAAAATAAAAATTGATAAAAATGCAGTATTTTTGGAGCTACTGCATGATCAAAATTTCATAATTTTCC
>JAQGCC010004648.1:0-12810 GCA_034698905.1 Xestoiulus laeticollis | reverse complement strand
CTGGCTCTTTGCCCCCTGCCACATGGCATATTACATGCTGACTGCAGGGTAAGAAATTGAATTGAATTGAATTGAATCCAACTTAATTTGATATAATATTATGGATATCCACAAAAATTGTATGGATACTTATGGGTTTCCAATTTACTTTGATCTAATATTATGGATATCCACAAAAATTGTATGGATACTTACGGATATCCATTTTACTTTGACTCATTATGATATCCACAAAAATCGTATGGATAGTTATATTTGGATATAATTTTACTTTGACTCCTTATTATGATATACACATAAATTTAAGTCTTATCCATAAAAAGTATCAATTGTCATGGATGTCCACTGTAACTACGACCATTGACATGGATATACATAATAACTTTATCCATTGTCATGGATATCCACTGTAACTTCGTCCATATGGATATCCATAATAACTTTATACATTGTCATAGATATTCACAGTAATCTCATCCATTGACATGGATATCAATACTTGGATATCCATAATGATTGTATCCATCTAAATGGATATCCAATATAACTTCATCAATCATTATGGATATCAATTAATACTTGGATATCCATAATGATTGCATCCATCTAAATGGATATCCAATATAACTTCATCAATCATTATGGATATCAATACTTGGATATCCATAATGATTGCATCCATCTAAATGGATATCCAATATAACTTCATCAATCATTATGGATATCTATACTCATGGATGTCCTTAACCAAATCTCCATATTATATGGATATCCATAGATGAATATTTCCTCCTGGGTAGCATCAGCCATTATTGAATTGTCAATTAAAATTAACCCCTATTCCGAAATTATCAATTATGAGATTAATCCCTAGATTATTGTGTTAAATTTAAACACAATAGCTTTAGTCACTGAGAATGTGGAATAGAAATAATACTATGTGGAGGAACAATCCTTTGTCTATGTTTTTATTAGCACTTTCATCTTAAGACTATAAAATGAACATGGATACCAAGAACTACCATTACTTGCATTTCCGTGCAGTAATGGCGCCATTATGCAACAATAAAAAATAATATTTGAGACCATCATCTCAATAGTAAAAAGTAGTGCTAACAGTAGCATAAAAATACAAATGACTTTTGCTCTACTGCTGCCATCTCGTGATTATAAAAATCAATACTTTTATCCTCAGTTTCATCTCCAAAAGTTGAACATGGTACCAGCATGTATATGTATACATGTACTTTTCCTGTTGTGTTGCATAAGGGTAAAAACAGTGTAGAGCATTGAATAGCATGGAGCATGACATGAACTTGAAATGCAGCGTTTCAATTGGAAATTCCCGCCATCGGGAAACCAATCAAAACGCTGCATTACAAGGTCATGCTATTCCATGCTCTACGCTATTTAACCCTAAGGGTAAAAACAGTGTGAAGCATGGACAAAACATGGATAAAAGCATGGCCTGAAATGCAGCATTTCGATTGGTTTCCCGAGGACGGGAATTAAAGGAAACCTGCCAATCCCTATAATGACAGGCTTCCTTTAATCTTGACGACATTGGCAGCACTGTTTGTTTTATGCTAATGCGCATGCGTGGGACGACGTTAATTGGTTTGTGGTTGAGGGAAGACGACAATTTCATTAGTTTAAGGTGATGTCACAACGTCTTTGAGGAGCACAACGACTATTACGGTGCATAGCTTATTGATGCGCATGCGTAATAGTGTGTTTATCGTTCTCGTTAAGGTTAATGGAAACCTGCACAATCCCTTTAGTATCCCATACAGTGTACGTGAATTTACCACTATCGCGTCTCTCATTTGTAGAGTTTTTCTTCTTTTCAGAGGGTTGCATACCAGAATAAGCCTTTTTTCCTAAATTATTTAATTTAATTTTGGAAACTAACAGGAACAAATGAAATACGATGACCTAGCATAAATATTCTATTATTTGTTTAAATTTTTGTTTATGGATATGTATATTACATTGCATGGAAATGTGTCCGTAAAGTTTACCAGACCCTCTACAATTATAAAATTTAAAGACACATTTCCATTAAATTGAATATACATATACACAAACAAAAAATTTGAACAAGTAATAGAATATTTATGCTAGGTCATCGTACATTTTATTTGCTCCTATCAGTTTCCAAAATTAAATAAAAAAACAATTTAGAAAAAAAGGCTTATTCTAGTATGCAACCCTCTTCATAAAAAATTATCAAACTTGCTTTTGCAAGGACTGTGCCATTTTACCAAATTCAACTTGCTGATGTAAATAAACCTTCATCAACATCGGTCATGACGATATCGTCTCAGAGGCAACGTACTCAAAAACACCACAATATATATATATATTTTATTGATATTTTTTTCTATTCGATAAATTTCTCGATAATGGGGGGTTATTCCATGGGGTCAATATCTCTGGGAATAAGCTTGGACTGGTACAGAAAACAGGGTCGCAATTTTATAACGTCTCAGCCAATAACAAAGCATGACAAACTGCACATAACCACGATTTCTGCGTGGTCATCAGACCTAATGGTTGCAGTAGACTGCAGTCCAGATTTCAGAGTCCATTTACTGCTCGAGAATTTAATAACAAACAAAAAAATGGTCGATATTTATAAAAAAAATACATTTCGCGACCAAGTCATCCGGTTTGGGAAGCTTAGAAAAATAAAGTATCTTTACTTCACATTTTCCTCTTAATTAGCCACCGCAGAGATAATTTGTAAAGAGGGCGGTTGGGGCCTTTTAGTCAAGTGGGAGTCAAAGCATGTTGGATGGGTTCATTATCCGCTCATTCTTTATTTAAGAAAGGAGGCCTGGGGCTACGTTTGTATACCCTACACCAGTGACAAAATTAAATATGATCCTATACATGTATGTCTTATACAGTATATGGCATGCATGGATCCATGAATGGCTATATCCGAAAATACCCATGTATAAATTAATCGGCTATGGCCATAATCTAGATTTATCAATATATAAATTAATTAGGTATGGCCAGACTTGTCTCCACATATTGCCATATCAAAAATTGTTCATTTATGATTTACATGGATTTGGTCATACATACTTCCATATATGGTGATACCTGTTTTATTATATGGCCAAATCTGGTATGATGCTCAACTAAATTTAGCCGAGTATCTTAAGATACTTTAGTCGAGTAAGACACTTTTGTCTAATGTCTTAAGATACTTTAGTCGAGTAAGAAACTTTTGTCAAACGTCTAAAGATTCATTTGTCAAGTGTCTTGTATAGTGTTTTAAGATAGTTTTGTCGAATGCAATGAAGATACTTGTCGTGTAAGACACTATTGTGAAATGTCTTAAGATGCTTTTGCCTAGTGTCTTCTTCCAAGAGTAAGACTGGTCAGATCGTCTGAAAAGTTCTACGACTATATAATAAAAATTATAAAAGTGTCTTAGTATTATTTTTTTAATCTATTGACCAGCGGGTGGAAAAAATAGATATTGCCATGGCATATATCTGTATACACTGTGTTTGGGTAGATGCCATTTATGGCATTGAGGTCCCTCAATTAGCACCTAAACCACATGCAAAACCAGTCGAAGAGATATAGTTTAGAACTTTAGAGCGTCCATTTTCAGCCATTACAGTGGCATGTTACGTGTTTTCAACAAGTTTTCTTGTTTATTTCAGGCGCACAACAAATTGTTAAATGATATAGAAAAGGCTGACATCGAAATCCAAACAACACAAAGTTTTACCGATGAGGTGACAAGCAGCTTAAAAAAGCTAAAGGTGGGTGCAATTTGAATATATACCTGTACATATGTGTATTTTATAGTATTGTATACCACTCTTACCTGTTATGCTTTGTTTGTTAAAAATTCATGTAATGCCCAATTCACATTAGGCAACTTTCAGTCTACAAATTGTATACGCGTTTGCAGTTTACAGTGACCCCAAAAAGTATTGGAAATAGCACTTTTATGAATAACTTTTAAAATAATCTCATTAGTTAAAAACTATCAAAAATATTTTAGATAATGCACGCATAAATGGATAATGGCCAAAAATAAAACATATTAAACACACCAGCTTAACTCTATGGAGTATGTGTTTTACTTTTTTTTTGGCCACTGTCCGTTTATGCATGCATTATTTAAAATAGTTTTGATAGTTTAAGATGCCAAAACCATCTACGATGTTGATGCCATGTAATTAACAAAAATCCATTAAGACTTATTTTGATTTTCAGAACAAGTCTGAAAAACCTGTTATTTTTCAATACAAATTTAGCATGAACAGATATGGCTTGCCTACTTTTTTTGGTTTGCAATTTTTGGTAATTTTAAATTTATTTGAATAGCGTTTATAAAACCTGTTTCAAATGTTCTAGGATGTTGTTTTATTAAAGGCATTAGTTACAAGATTTTAAATTTTATTACCATTAGGATGGTCAAAGTTCCTGCCGAGTGTAAATTCCTACTGAGGTTTTTATTTGCAGATATCAACCTCCCCCTCCCTTCTGCCATATATATACAATATATACATACATATACTGTATATAGATAAAATCACTTCTAAAAACAACATTTTGTTCATGTCTTTGAAATGTTTATTGATTTTGTATGATTACCAAAAGCTGAATTTGAAATTCAAGTAGCATTCCAGCAACAAAATTAAAAAGGTTTTATATAATCGAGATAATTGAAAATATTTGAGATCAGCAAATATTCGAATAAGTGTAAGGTATATTTCTAGTGCACTCATATTTTTTTTTATTTTTTGCATCCTCTTTTGTTGTAATGTGCCCACGCAACAGATCCAAGCATCTTGATCTGAAGAATTCCACCTTGCATTCTTAAGGAGCAAACTATAGAGAAATCGTTTTTCATTTCTTATTTATAAACTGAAGACAAGGTTTCAGTTTGTTTTGCGTTGCATGTCTATATTGTCCTTAGCTGCATATGTTATTAAGAAGGCCTTGCCTACAATGCTAACCTGCAATGAACCTGCATTGTATGAATTTTCCAAAGATGTCAAATTGGTCATACGAGGGAAGTTCATTAAGTTATTACAATCAAAATAAAGTATAAATCACATTGGCAAAACTTTGATGACTCTGGCGACCATTTACAGAAATTCCTTGGAGGTCCTTTTGAATCACCATGTGTTAATAATTCATTTTGATTGTAATAACTTTATGATCTTCCCTCGTACATGTGGTTGAAACAAACAGACAAACTCCACATCAGGCTTGTGCCACTACGCCAGGTATATGAAAAGTCACAATTCATAGTGGCATTAACACGCGCATGCGTCTTATTCTCTTTAATAATGTGCATTTTGATGAACTCTCGAAACGGTAAATTCATCAGCTCGGGAATTCGGTGAATTCGCTATAAAAAAAAGCCCCCAAAAACCTTCTTTAATCTTATTAGAGAATAAATATCAGACATAATTGAAAGCAATAGCATGTTAAAAATGCATGATAAATGTGCAATTGGTGGCATTTAAATGCCGTTTTTAAGTGCTGCTAACGTTATTACGTTTTTCTAAATTCAATTAATTTCAACAGGAACAAGACGTGCGGATCATTTTGGGAAATTTCGAAGAGAAATGGGCCAGGCGGGTGTTTTGCGAGGTAATTTGCATTACTTTCTTATGTAATTTCCCCGGGTAGAAAAATTGTATACATGTACTGTATGTCATAAACATGGCATATACGAAAATACCCATGCATATAAATTAATTGGATATAGCCTATACCTGCTTCCATATACCGCGCCATACCTAGAATTGTCCATATGTAAATTAATTAGGTGGCCAGACTTGTCTCCACATATTGCAATATCAAAAATTGTCCATATTGATTTATATGGATTTGGCCATACATGCCTTCATATATGGTCATACCTGTTTCAATATATGACCATATCTGGCAATATACTCGACTAAGTTTAATCAAGTATCTTAAGATACTTTTATCCTAAGGTGCATGCTATTGTCGACTGTCTTAAGATACTTTAGTCGCGTAAGATACTTTTATCGAGTCTTAAGATACTTTTGTTGAGTGTCTTAAGACGCTATTGTCGAGCGTCTTAAGATAATTTTGTCGAGTGTCTTCTTCTAAGAGTATAGACTGATCAGTTCGCCTGAAAAGGTCTAAGACTGTATGATAAAACTAATAAAAAGTCTCTTAGTGTTATTTTTTATAAATCTATTGAGCAGCAAAGATGACATAGCCTCCCGGATATGGCCATATATGAAATTTTCCAGATGGCTACATCTGAAATTGGCCATATCTACCCAAATGTCTAGATATGCCATATTTGGGTATAATGTGGGTATAATGTGGCCAATTTTGGATGCAGCGCCATATCTGGAAAATGTCGTATATGGCCATATTTTTTCCACCCAGGGATGGCATAAAAGTGTCGCTGTATCACTTTGTCGGATTACCGAAGCTGCACTGTTTTTTATGTTTAATAGGCATGTTGCAGCAATAGGCCAATGTTAGAATTCACCAAACAAACAAATCATTCCCACTTCGCATTTTGTGCTAAGTCAACTTGAAATTTAACGTTCGTATGGAAAATTGATTAAGATTTTCCAAGCCCATTTATGATGTCATACAAGTTTTTCATATAGAACTTACTCGCTACCCAAAACTCGAGGTAACAACCTCATAAGAGTTTATTTCCGCAGCTTAATGTCACGTATATTTAATATGTATATCAAGTATATGTATACGGTACGTGCATAAACTGTATAATTCGTTGCATTAAGCACGCGAAATTTAATATATGCATAAATTTAATGTTGTATTAACACTGAAATTAATACCAGGCTCTCCCTGGTGTAAATAAACTTATTAAAATGAAGTTAAACACTGTATATAGAATTTATATAACAACAAACAAGCAATTAATTTTTGGCACAACCTAAAATTTTCCCAATTATGCATATGCACTTTATACTTTATATTAAAATTTATACAGTATATTGCAAATACAAAAAAATATTTAACAAATATGTTTAATTTAAATTGTATATGAAAATAAAAAATCTCTATAAACATAATGTATACCTATTTTATGTAATATATACCTCTTATATTCAATTTAAGTATATGAAGTCGGCAAACAAATATCATGTGGTATAAGGGGGTATGTGGTATACATGTATAATATAATATTCTATGTAGATTATTGTATAATTTCTAATATTGTACGAAAATTAAGAAAATACAATATTTGCGATGTTTTTAAAAATATTATAGTTTTTAATGATGGAAAACATGAATGGATCATGTATGGACATAGATAGCCTTTTATATGAAATTTTCAAGATATATGGCTGCATCCAAAATTATCCACGTATACCCAGATATACCATGGATATCATATATCTATACCCAAATATGTCTAGATATGCCATATCTGGGTATATCTGGCCAATCTTGAAAACTTCATATATGGCCATGTCTATTTTTACCACCCGGGGTTGCTCCATTCATAGTTTACGTGTGGAAAGTACCCCAAAACATTGTGACCACCCTGTACAATGTACAGGTTATGTATATTGTGCACATAATGTATATTCCTGAAGACGTACGTCTCATGTTCAGTACTTCCGTTATGGTTATAATCAAACCCGGTTGTCTGGAACGGAAATGTTTTGAGAATAGCAAACAACACTCTGCAATCACTGCAAGCTTCTGCGTTATGCTAGATTGCCCCAAATAGGGTGATAAGGGGGTTTCAAGTTCCCTATTCAAATTTTATGGCATTAGGAGTCTGTTTCCAGTCTTTCGTTTTAATTAGTCTTTAAGCCTAATTATGCTTTTTATGTGTTTAACGTCAAGGCTTACAAGCTGGAAATGTATGGCCGTCGCTACCAGTGGCTGATCGTGTCCATGTACGATGCAAAATGGTGGCTGAAGCAGGAACCGGAAGTGGAGTGCACGCCTGAAGAGTTGCTCCAGGCCATGGAGGGCTATATAGCCGCAGATCTGTTGCCCCTTAGGAGTGACAACATCACCACGCTTTCTGGACTGGTAAGTAACCACATTTTTTTTCTTCCCTGATGGGAAAATACCTATTTATGTAAGCAATCACTATAGTAAAGGAAAATATAGCAATCAGAATATCATTGGGTGATATATGGCCATATGACTATATGGCGTATGACTTATATGTCTTATATATGGCATACATGGATCCATGTATGGCTATATCCGAAAATACCCGCACATAAATTGATTGGATATACCTATGTCTATACCGCCATACCTATAGAATTAGATATATGGCCAGACTTGTCACCATATATCGCCATATCAAAAACTGTCCATATATGATTTTTATGGATTTGGCCATACATGCCTTCGTATATGGGCGTTCCTGTTTCAATATATGGACAAATTTAGCATTATACTCGGCTAAGACACTTTTGTCAAATGTCTTAAGATACTTCTGTCGAGCTTTTTAAGAAGTTTTGTCTAATGTCTTAAGAGATTTTTGTCGATTGTTTCAAAATGTTTTTTGTCAAATGCAGAAAGATACTTTTGTCGAGTAAGACACTATTGTGAAACGTCTTAAGATACTTTTTTTAATTGTCTTCTTCTAAGCGTAAGGCTGATCAGTTATTCATGAAATAGTCTAAGATCATATGATAAAACTTATAAAAAGTGTCTTAGTATTATTTTTTAAATCTATTGAGCAACAAAGGCGACATAGCGTACCGGGTGGAAAAAATAGATACGGCCATATTTGAAATTTTCCAGATATGGCTGCATCCGAAATTGGCCAGATATATCCAGATATGCGCCATATCTACCCAAATATGTCCAGGTATGCCATATCTGGGTATACTCTACCCTATAATAATCTGGCACTTTGTCCTCTGCCACATGACATGATAAATGCTGACTGCAGGGTAACTATATCAGGGCAGCAATATCAGGAAAATTTCATATATGGCCATATCTATTTTTTCCACCCCAGATAAATTCCATTCACTTGTTGGTGTTGTCAAATGAAAAGAAAACCAAAATGATATTTTAATGGACACATTAGTATTGTTTTATACAATCCCTTCAGTGATCTATTGTGAATTGGTGTATCCATCAGAGGACTCAGAGGCATGGGTTAATGCATGCAGCGACGCATTGTGGCTCAAACAAATTCGCTCAAACCCACAATCCTAATGGGAATTCGATCCGGAGTGGGGAGGTGGTTATTCTTGCAAGGAAAGGCTTTATAAAAAGGGAAATTCCCTTTCCCCCCATCTCAACTCTACATTCTCACAGGCGACTTGTTCCTTAACGATGTCGTTACTCACCGAGGCAATTGGTTTTCCCAGAGGGCCTGATGGGAAAAAGAAGAACCCCAAAAACGGAAATAATGGAGGATTTTGGGGAGGGGGGGGGGATCTGGATTAGTGTTTAAATTACGAACGCATTAAGAGAGGGTGTTTAAATTACGAACGCATTAAGAGAGGGTGTAGGAAGAGGAGGGATAAAACAAACGAGTGATCATTAATTGGATTTAGCAGAACTGGGGGAATGACCATAGCATCCCTGATCTCCAGGTTTAATAGAATGTTGGGGCTTTAGAAACCAGATCCGGAAGCTAATAATTGCCCCCTGGTTGCCGTTTCCGAGGATCCGTTTGACCACTGGTCAGATTTGAAATCGCAAGCATTGACCGTCATTGTCCGTATGGTATAGCCTTAAGGCACTGATCCGTTGTTTTTTTTTTTCCGGAAATTCAGACACCGAATCAATACCAGAACGAATACGACAGACAACGCAAGAGTTTCTACAGCCGCTTCCACGGTTATGCATACGACGGTATCTGGACGATCGCCATGGCTATCCAGGAGGTGAACAAAAAGATCAAGACCATCCGGAAGACTGCCTCCTTGGCCAACTTCCGCTACCGGGATCCCTACTGGGGAAGCGTGTTTCTGGAAGCCCTTAACGAAACGCGATTCGAAGGGGTTACGGTAAGTGTAATAATCCTCCAAGTAGTTCATATATTAGTCACTTTTGGCAAAAATATAGCTACCAAGTGACCCATATTAAGGGCCATTCACAATTGCCAAAAAGCGCACCGCACCACTCGTACAGATTGTGCATGCGCAACCGGATATGGGCGGTGCTTAGTGACGTCAAACGGGCTGTGGAAAAGTAGAAAGCTAGTCAACTTTGTCGCTTACCGCTTGCTGTCCTAGTGCTGCGATTGGCTATTTTTGACATGCCTCTTGCCGTGTGCTGCTCTCTGTTGGCTATTTTCGGCAATCATCTAGCAAAATGGCATTGGATTGAATCAGAATCGTAGCGATGGGTGTACAATCTGAAAATAGAATACAAGTGTATTTTATTTTTACTGTTATTATTGTTGTATAGGTGTAAACAGTTGGATGCGCTCTTTGACGCCTTTCTTTGTGTATGTATTGAGCTGTGATTGGCTGTTTAAAACTATAGCGCTGCATGGACGTTTTTTTGATTGTGAACTGCAGCGCCATTTTTACGCCAGCGTGTAATAGATGTTCTTGATTCCATAATGACTTTTCAGATGTTTGCGTACGAAAAATGCGAAAAATTTAGAAATGTATATCTATGTGATATAGTATACACATAGATTGTGCTATAGTATATATCATGTACATCAACACAATTAAGAGTATAAATTATCAATCCAAATATGGTGGTAACCGTGTATTATATTGAAGTAAATACGCTCGTAATTTAACATTACAGCTATTAATTGCTAATAATTACTATAATGTACATCAATTGCCGAAGAAGAGAAAGCTGCAATTAATTGTGCAGCAATTAACCATTATTAATGAAACAGGATCCAATTAGCGCTGTTCATTGATCTAATTAATGTCTAATAATGTAAAATTGCATGTTAAAATTTCCAATAAATACAACAATCAGGTTAGTTTGCAACAAATAACTAAAATAACTAAAAAAACTAGAATTTTTATCATCATAAAACCTCAAGCATATAAATAAACGACAACAAATGATGCTTTATTGTATTTATATAAGAGAAATAAATAATGACGTGAATATAATAAATATTTAAGAAAAATGTGTACACAGATCTGAAATTTTTAAAGTTTTTAAGAACCATTTTAAACATTTTTCAACACATTCTGCCCACAAAAATCATAATGGTAAAAGCTTAGAGCCCCAGGAGTAATTATCGTTTTGTCTTTCCAGGGCCCTGTGAGGTTCATCAATAACGACAGGCAAGGATACATCCTCTTGAAGCAATTTCAAGGTAATTCGATTAGGTTACGGTTCCAAGATGGGGTATAAAAAAGAGGAATGAAAATACCATTACAAAAGGGGACAACTATTCAAAATGTAAAACCCAACAGTCAAATTTGGTTTAGCCTTTGGCAGAGCACACAAAAAAAAGCACATGGCTGTAAGGGCAAAAAGGCCATCAGCGCCTCCTAACAGTAGCTTCACTAGTACTCTGAACAAAATCCAATTTCTATTGATTTAATATCAACTTTCATTTTCCGTGACATCACTTAAGTACTTGGAAAATGATGAGGCAATTTGCGCCATCCAATACAATTTTTTTAAACTTGAAAATTGCAGAAGGCAACGAAGTGAAAATCGGAGAATACGACAGCATCAACGGCCGTCTGGACTTAAGCAAAGGCAGGGAAATCTCTTGGAGAGGTAAGAAACCAATTTCCGCAATTCGTGCACCTAACGGCTGGAATCATAATTTACACAGCGACCAAGTTTGCGTCAGTGCAGCACAAACTGGTAGATTTTTTTTCATCGACCTAAATTGCACGATATGAAGAGAGCTGCTTGTAGTGCCTCTACAGAAACCAATACCGTAAAACCCGTCAAAACCTAAGTAGAAGTAAGGCATCAATAACTTAAGGTTAAGTTGGTCATCACAAAAGGTTCTCAATGTCTTATTAAAAAAAGATTTGTTAGAAAACCTATATTGGGCCATTAGGTAGTTGAGAAGTTGTCCATTGGAAGCTTTCACAGATTTGCATTGGGCACCGGCCTTCACGCGAACGCTGTTAAACACAAGCCGGCAATGCTTTATTGGTGTAATTAAATGTGCGCATGAGCTGGTCATGCGCGCTTAACAGCATTCGCGTAAAGAAGCATGTAGAAACCAGTATGCTCACTAGAGAAATTCTTGGGTTGCCGAAAATGGTCGACTATAGCCAATGCGCTTGTATCGCCACCTGCTGGTAAAGTAGCAAAATTAAGCATCACGTGCTCTTATTTGAAAAATAAATATGCTTCGACACTATGGTGCGCTGCAAGCACGTCGGCAATAGTCGGCCAACCAAGCTTCAAATGTGCCGACAAGAGTGAGCATTTTGGTTCCTATACACTCTGATTGCAGGAAATTACATTTAACCCTCTTATGCCAGGTTCGCACTACGCGTTTTTCCGACCAAAATCAGTGAGTGCGCATGCACATCGTATTTTTTCGTTTTTGCACGCAAAGTCAGTCGCGCTATGGCTCCTCCATAGCCTCCGACTCTCAAAAAAAGTCAAAACCATGTTGACTTTTTCTGGCCGGGTAGACCGACTTTGGCGAATTGCACCTGCTTCTGGCTGCAGTAAAAACCAATATTCCAAGAATGAATCGACACTAGAGGTACCGTGAGAATTAAAATAGATATTTTAATATATCTAATATGTTTTTCTTTAAAAAAAAACTAAGTTGACGGAGAATTAGAATGTGTGAAACCAGTACGGAAACGCGTGCAAAATGAAATCATCGAACGCTAGTTTTACCAGTTGCAG
>JAQGCC010004647.1:0-12810 GCA_034698905.1 Xestoiulus laeticollis | reverse complement strand
TTTTAATTTTTTAAAAATTCCCTATAAATGGGAAAATTATGAAATTTTGATCATGCAGTAGCTATAAAAATACTGCAATTTTATCTATTTTTATTTTTGTATTATAACAAGTAGTTTTTTTTAAAGTAGGTTTTAAAATTTCCCCAAAGCAAAACATGCAGTTCAGATCCCCCTTAAGTTAAATTTAAGAAGATGTATCATATCATTTTATTATTTAGACGTAAGATGTTTTCATTTTCAGAGTAGATAAACATGATAAATGTAGTTTAAATATGTTATTTGTAACCTGTTATCAGTATATTGTCTTTCACATACAACTATATGATTGAAGATAATGATTATGCAATTGTACATGCACATTACACACATTACCATGCCATAACAGAGTTAGCATCAAGCTAATAACACTACAAGTAAACTTATTTTTTTACCAAATTTTCATTTGCAGTAATGGAAATGAAAACCCACAAGCCAACGTAATTCGAGTATCGTGACTCAAGACAAATGATGTTTTCCAAACCTGCATGAATGAAAAACTTGTACTGTATAACACTGTAAGTATAGTTTTCCCCATAATGGCGTATATTGTAATACCGTGAATTCCCTTCCTTTAAGAACACTACTGATGTGCTCTCCAATTATTGTTTAAGCATCTGGAAGAATATTAAAAACTACCTCATTAGATGAGATGCGTGCAGCACCAGTTTCATTGGAGCCAAATTCGACACAAAAAAACCCACCCATACACCAGCATTAGTGATTAGAGGAAAATGATGCAGAAAAATGTAGAATATTGCATCGTTACCATGAAGATGCACTTTTTTTTTTTTATTTTGCATCGCTTCAGTATGACGCAGGACTATACTTCTGGGATGGATTTTCTAAGCAATTTCGGAGATGAAAGACATCCGAAAATTGAGCAAATATTAATTATTTAAACAAAAATATGTATAAACTGGAAACAGAATGGCTGCAAATTACAGGGTATAGGCGGTTTCTATATGCGTGACGTTAGGTTGTATGGGTGGGGCGTGACGCTTATGCAAAAATAAGTAAACGTGACGAGCCAGCTCAAAAATGGTTAACAGAACTATTATTACATCAGGCTATAGAAATAATGATAAAATATTCAAACTTTTGTCATACATATTCAGTATTTTTTTGTTTTTGTGTTCATGACCTATTGAAATTTACACGCATTTAATAATAGTTCGCTTTAGGTAAATACCACAGTTCAAATGTGTCAAAAAGCTGTCAAAATTAAGACAGTTTACATATTTGAAGGAATCAATACAGTAAAACCTGTTAAAGGTGATTACCCAAAATGTAGCAAAGTTTGTCACTGTATACAGAAAATCCCTGTTCGAAATAAATATACTGATATCAGTAAATTCTAAAGTGATATTAGTATACACAAACTGATAACAGTCTGAACTATACTGGTGTCGGAACAGCATAGTGATATCAGTAGGCAATGTTTAACTGATGCCAGTATACCCCATACCAATATTAGTATGAGCTAGACTTACATCAGTATAGTTATACTGATATTGATTAGTTATACTAGTATCAGTACACCATAGTGCAGACATCAGTATGCAATGTTTAACTGATGCCAGTATACCCCATACCAATATCAGTGTAAATTATAGTTTTATAATTATACTGCTCTGATAAATGTGAACTGTTTGACTGACACCAGCATAATATCATACTGATATCAGTGTCCCAATTATCAGTATAAAACCGATTACTGATATTAGCGTATTTATTTCGCCCAGGAGTTACACTAAAATACAAAAAGTTATTAATTTCACCTAATAAAAACTGAGAGAAGGTTACTCATACACTGTATACATGTACGATGTATAGATACATATGGGCTATTTGCTTTAATGTGATTGGCTGGGTTTGTGTTAAAACTGAAAACAAGATAACTCGTGAGTAACTCCCCATTATGGAATTTTCCCTTTTCCTCTTAAAATTTCCCCTAAAAAATTCCCCTTCCAATTGTCATAAAATTTTTGCTAACGCGGAGTGCTTGAACCTGGTCACTTTATTAGGTGCATTGTCAATGGAAAAGGTGCAAATGAGATGGCACACCCTGGCCACAGTGCATAATAGACACCTTGGTGGTCAGTATTATCCTAAAGAGATTTATTATAAAGGAAAATAAATGCACTAAAACCAATTTCCCAGGTTTTGCTGTAAATTGAAATGAGGATCAAACAATGAAACCTTTGCCGTATAATTATTTAGTATTTTTTTAAGTTTGCAAGCTACTTTGCATTAATATATAGGCTATGCATTTCAACATTGACTCGGTTTGGACAAATATAGACAAAAACTAGTCTGGAATTTTGAAAATGGCTAAATATATAGTAGTTAAAATTTCAGTTTATTTTAATTAACATATAACGGTGAAGTATTCAAACTTTTGCCATATAAAGATTTAATTTTTTTCGCATATATACATGTATATTAGGCAAATACCTCAGCTAAATATAGACAAAACCGATTCAAGAATGAAGACAATTGGTTAAAACTTTTAGAAGACTTCCTTTGACAAACAAATTTATTAGTTTCTTAAAAATGTAAACAGTTTACTGAATTATTGACATTACATGCAATTCAATATTGCATCGTTTCGGGCCATACTTATGTTATAACTCCATTTAAGAATTAAGAAAAAAGAGTTAAATATTTGAAGACTACTATTTGCATCAGTGTAGCGAAGAGAATAAACTATTCAAACTTTTGTCAAACAATTTTGGTATTTGTAAACTTTTTATTTATTTATTGAAATTAAATGCAAGTCACTGTTGGCTCGGTTTGGGCAAATACCCGAGTTAAAAAATTGAAAAAAAGTTAGTCAATGAAAAAAAAAATGGTTAAACATTTGAAGAGCTTACTATTTGCATCAGAGTAGCAATGAAAATAAAAGTATTCAAATCTGTAAAATGCAGGCATTCAACAATTAAGACAAAATTTCTTAAAACTTTTTAGAAATTACTATTTACTTCAACGTATAGTTATGATACTAAAGTTTAAATAGCGTGTCATATAATTTTGCTTTTTATTTGTAATGTTCAAACCGCTTATTAGCAGATGTAAATTAGCACCAAATTCAATATTGGCTTGGTTTAGATAAATACCAAAATTATAATTTATACAAGTTCTGCAAGAAATGAAAGAAGTACTGAACCGAAAAAGTATTTACCGAAACTAATAGGTTTTGAATAATACTTATAAAATATTAAAAACCGACTGTTTAAGGATTTAATCCATACAAATGTAAGTAGCAATTAAGTTCTATTATACACGTTTCATCAGGACAATGATCTGGAGAGTGAACATTTAAAAAATCGTTTAGATCATTACCACCAAGCACCAAAATAAAGTAATTTCCGACTTTTATGGAAAATTCCAGTGCAATTAGATGAAATGGATGTAATTGGCAAACACTGGGAACAACATGCATATAGCATATAAATTATTAATGGCTGGTTTCAACGAACTCCAACAATTCGCCATTTTATACATTAATATTTAAATCTAAATGCCACTTAAATTTACAATTAGCGCATTTGCATTTCATGAGTATTAAATAGATATTTAAAATCGTATTTTTTACATATGCAATTAAGTTTATTTAAATTGATCGGTAAACTTTAGAAACAAAAAATCGCTTAACGTAACTTTTTTATTTAAAAAGAATGTAATTTTCATTTCAAACAAAAATAAATGCCACCCTTTTTTAACTAGTTAGCATTATAATTTATTAATAATAATTAATAATTTAGCAATAATACATTAATCATGCACCTAAATAGGAAAAGAATATTTTAAATGGTCATTATTAACAACGTTTGGTAAAACGCTACAAATGCAATTAAACAAAACATGGCTAAAACATTGATGACAGTCCAACATCAATGAGATGAAGACTTGATACTTTAATTACTTTTATCAACTTTTTTATTTAAGAGGGTTGCATAACAGAATAAGCCTTTTTTTCCAGAATTATTTTTTAATTAAATTTTGGAAACTGTTAGGAACAAATAGAATGTACGATGGAAATGTCTGTAAAGTTTATAATTGTAGAGGGTCTGGTAAATTTTACGGACATATTTCCATGAAATGGAATATGCATGTACATAAACAAAAAAATTAAACAAATAATAGAATATTTATGCTACATGTATGTCCTGGTACATTTCATTTGTTCTTATAGAATAAGCTTTTTTTTCTTAATTATTTTTTATTTAATTTTGGACCCTGTTAGTAACAAATGGAATGAACCAGGACCTAGCATAAATATTCTATTATTTGTTTAAATTTTTTGTTGATGTATATGAATATTCCATTTCATGGAAATATGCCTTCAAACTTTACCAGACCATCAACAATTATAAATTTTACAGACATATTTCCATGAAATGGAATATGAATATTCATAAACAAAAAATTTAAACAAATAATAGAATATTTATGCTAGGTCCTCGAACATTCCAATTGTTCATAATAGTTTCCAAAATAAAGTTAAAAAATAATTTAGAAAAAAAGGCTTATTCTGGTAGGCAACCCTTCAGCTTCTAACAAGATGGACAAGTTCCATTGAACTTTGTGCACTCCACACAAAACTTGCACACAAGGTATAGGTGGACACCCTGCAGCCCTCATTAATTTTCAGAAACGGTACGCCTGCATGTCCAAACAATTTGGGTCTATAAGTGTTAAATTACCAGCTATTGTACCGATGGGGATTTGCCATTGCCAAACCTCTTACTAAAACTTTTCACGCACACCGTGTCTTCGCACTTTGCAACAAACTGCATTTGTCCATTCCCATTATCCGGAACCAAAACCAGAATGAGACTGGAATGCCTAACTTGCTTGGCAAACTCTTGGTATAACACCTATAGCCTGTACAATGCATTGTAGGGTCCTCTTCAATTAGGAAAGAAATTTAATTCCTAATCTCCCGGTGTAGTAGTTATCTTTTACAAACTGTTTAGGGATTTGCGAATTGCACCAAGTTTATAGAGCTAACAAACAAACCAAACCAAAATGCATATATACTGTACGTGTATACGCATCGTATACACACATACAATACGCACTAAGCAATGACAATCGACCTATTATATAAAAGCTCTTTAGATAGAAAATTACAACCCTCGTGTAATTAATGAAAATAAGCATTACGAGAAATTCATCCTCAACGTGGAGTGCTAAATTTATCATTCCGTAATGTTCATTAACTACATGCTAATGCTGAAACTGTCACCGCAATAAGTGTGACCGGTAGGGATTAATGGTGCGATTTATAAACAGGGAATAACAGACTCGAAAATCATTATCATGCTGATTAATTGCATACGTTAAAAAATCGTAAGTTTGCTTTATCTACATGTAGTTTACATTAATAAGTAATATTACAGATTAAACTATAGGACCCCCGAAACACAGGAGGGAGTATTGTTTATGTATATGCATTGCCAATAAGTTATTTTTGCACAAATTAGTTTTTTTCTATGTTTCACATTTCTATTTTAAATTTGATTTAAGATAATTAAACGCGATAAATTAAATCTGATCAAAAATGCATATTAATTAATTTTAATATTAAAAATAAATTCATATGCAAAAGCAAGTGATACTTTTATTTAAATATTATTATTATTTTACAAAACAATGCACAAAATATTCTTGAGAGTATATATTTTGTAGCAATAAAATGTGCCAAAAATATAATTCGAATAGCACTTCAACTAATAATAAATAAATCGACTATACAAATATTTGTCAATATTTCCATATCCGTCCCCTAGCTTGCTCACCCACAAACATTTCAGGCGAAACAATGCATTCCGTCCTATTACGTTTCACATTTTTATTTTAAATTTGAATTAAGAAGGTTGCATACCAGAATAAACATTTTTTTTAAAATATTTTTTTGTTTAATTTTGGAAACTGATAGGAGCAAATGAAATGTAGTAGGACCTAGCATAAATATTTTATTATTTGTTTAAATTTTTTGTTTAAATATATGTATATAACGCTTCATGGAAATGTCCGTAAAGTTTATAATTGTAGAGGGTCTGGTAAACTTTACGGACATATTTCCATGAAATGTAATATACATATATTTAAACAAAAAATGTAAACAAATAAAAGAATATTTATGCTAGCTCCTACTACATTTCATTTGTTCCTATCAGTTTAAAAATTAAATAAAAAATAATTTCGAAAAAAAGGCTTATTTTAGAATGCAACTCTCTTAAGCGATAAATTAAATACGCGTTCATTCATAATACAAAAATGCATATTAATTCCAATATTAAAAATAAATTGATATGCAAAAACAAGTGATACTTTTATTTAATTATTATTATTATTTTACAAAACAATGCACAAAATATTCTGGAGAATATGTATTTTGTAGAAATAAAATGTGCCAAAATATATATTCGAATAGCACTTCAACTAATAATAAATAAAACAATGACAAATATTTGTAAATATTTTCATATCTTTCCCCTTTAATAGTAATGGCACGCAACCTAGCATTACACAATTGTTAGCAGTGATTGCCCACCCACAAACATTTCAGGCGAAACAATATACAAAGTCAAAACGACATAAAGATACGAAATACCATGTTTCATAACTAAATAAAAGCAGTATCTTTAAACTGCGTAGGTTATTGGTTCAAATCCAACTTAGGGTAGCCAGGAGAAGTTTTTGAAGGGATCCCATTCCCCCAAACCGGAAAACGCATTAAAGCAAAGCGAGCATTTAGCAAGCAGCCCGCATTTGTTCCGCCTTCGAACCCCATCACTAATGCATGGAAACAGAGGTCTAAACCTAATTTTAACAGAGCCTTAAAATACTGGTTTATTAATGATCACTCGCGATAAGCAAACGAAATCCCCAGATGCTTTCGGCATTTCGCAGTCTTTTATTACGGGTGAGTTGAGTTGAGTATTAGGTCGTCGTTTTCCAGAAACGGATTTTGCTTTTATGACGGTTTGTTGGCGCTAAACTTCTCCATTTTTCCAATTAAATAAATACATAATGGTCTTAGCGAGAAAGATATTCATCGTTTTCGGTCTATCAAACCTCAGTTATTAGGCAAAAACAGTTTTCTAATTGAAGAGATTTGAAGGCGGGGGTTCATCCAAGGACACGTGGAACATTTTCTCAAAGTTTAAAGATTTTTCGTTTTAACGAGCCCTTTAAATGCGAATCTACAATCATAAAATAATAAAAAAAACTTTCATTTGGCATATAGGCATGCTACTGACATTATGCTTGCGGTGGCCTATATTGCTTCATGTCTGATGGATAAAAAAACGATCATATATTAAAAAAATCTCTTATGGGGATGTAACTAGATGTTTGATGGAAAAAGGATTTGAAATTTATGAGAATTCATTCAACTTTTTAAACTGTTACCATACAATGCTTTTTTTATTGTATGATGTTAAGAGAACATTTTGGCATCATTAGTCAAATTTTCTTATTAAAAAAATCGAAAATTGATCAATTTCAGAAGTATGACTTAATTTGCAACAATACAATTAGTCTGAAATCCCTATTAGTTTGCAAAATCTATGGAATTTGAAGTGCGTCTGTTAAACTGATTTAAAATTGCCCTAATTGTAATAGATGCATTAATTATTTAAGATACTTATACAGTATAGTCTAAATCAGCGGTTCTCAAGCTGGGTGCCGTGACAATAAAAAGATTTAGCAATTAATTATAGCTATCGAATCCGTTTTTATAACTTGGCAGAACCAGCAAATAAGAAAAAATATGCACTGTTTTTTCAACTCTTTTTATAGAATGGTGATCACAGGTCCAGGAAAGTCAGGGAAAAGTCAGGGAAATTAAAAATGTTGTGGCCACCCGGTGCCGCATACTTTCACTACATTGGAATATCATCCAATGAGCCCCAGGCCACACTAGGCTGGAAACTCTCGGTTGGCTAACCTCAAACAAGGCTTTTAATTAATGTGCAAATTTTATAAGCCTAGAATTTAAATTAAATTCGATGCCCTGTTTGAGGCTAGCCAAACGCGCGTTTCCAGCCTAGTGTGGACTTGGGCTAACAGTACAAGTCAAGCAATGGATTTCATCCTAGCTGAAAACCAATATGGATAGAATGTAATACACGAGCCATAAACGTATATATTATAACTTCAGTTCTTGGTCTCATAGCCTATGGATATATACATTGTACGTGTTTGTTTCTTTCAACTGGTGAAACTTTTCAGTGCCATTCCCCTAAGGGATGCACTATTGTTTGTTTGTAAAGCTTAACATTATGTATCTACATCCTTTAACCAGCATACGTACATTTTCTGCCCTAAAGGGAGAAAACAAAGCGAAGTTTCACAGCTAGGAAGAAATAAAATTAAAGCTACTAAAAGTGAATCTTTCTACTATTAAGAACAACTACGATTCATAAAAGTTTTACCACTACTAAGAACAATTATATTAGATAAAGAGTTCATCGGTTTGCAAAATAAACACAACAGCATAAAAATGAGATTGTAAAATAAATCATTGTTGTAATCTTTTCTAAAGTTATGAATCTTATCATTTCATAAGGTTTTCTATAAAATGCGTCGATAGGTTGTAAAATTGTAACAACTTTCTTTGCAACTTTAAGGGAAATAAAAAATCCACTTTGTTTTAATTATATTTAAAATATATAATATATATACTAGCCGAAATACTTGGCTTTGCCTGGGTTAATTTGAACACAATTACCCCACCCTCATATACCCCTGTCCACAAGATATCCATTCCATCTTAACGGTGCACATTAAACACGTATGGTTAAAATTCAACCCAATATTGAGTGCTATATGGACATACCAACATACATAGGGTTAACAATGGGTTGAATTTATGTGTAATAACCAAATGTTGAGTTAAATTTACCCAACGTTGGGTCACAGTTATTAACTCAGGTTTTGGTTAAAATATGCCCAGAATTGGTTAAATGTGAGGTTTGTGTTATATATAATAAAGTTACCCAATTATGAGTTGATTATTAATAACACAAACCTCACATTTATCCAATTCTGGGTATATTTTAATAAAAACCTGTATTAATAACTGTGACCCATCGTTGGGTAGCTTTAACCCAACATTTGGTTGTTACTTTTAAATTCAACCCAATGTTAACCCAATGTTGGTATGTTCATATAGCACTCAATATTAAGCTGAATTTTAACAAAACGTTTTTAATGTGTGTAAAATTTGAGTAGTGAAAAATATGCTCAAGAAGTTGGGAAAATGATCGTCCGAATTTATATAGTGAAAATAATTCAAATTTAAAATACCAGCGTATTTCGTTTTGCCTCAAATCTCTTAATTATTATTACGTCATTGGGTATTAATATCATTTTTTAAACATATCAATTATCCATATTTATAAAGTTACACAGATTACGTTTGGCGTTGATGCACTATTCTAAACTATTACAGAAACAGTATACATGTAGTGTTAAACTATTGTTCCTTCAAAGTATCGTTTCTTCAAAAACTACAACATTTTACTTTAGCAAAATCCTGATTGGTTGATTGTCCAC
The DNA here is from genome assembly GCA_034698905.1 of Xestoiulus laeticollis. Taxonomy (NCBI): domain Eukaryota; kingdom Metazoa; phylum Arthropoda; class Diplopoda; order Julida; family Julidae; genus Xestoiulus; species Xestoiulus laeticollis. Next base: position 3,201 of record JAQGCC010004647.1, on the reverse strand, counting down.
TGACCAATCAGGTCCTCAATCCAGATTTTAAAGCATCTATCGAAACAATTTGACCAAAGTTGAATTAAGGGCAACACACCCGTCTTCTCTAAGCAAACGTCAACCAAAATCGGATCCTTTCACCTCTATAGTTTCTCAATCTGAGAAGCATGTGACACGCGAATGAGGTCACCCACGTGGGTGCATTTGATATGGCAGATTAGCATCCGAGAAACTAAGGGTGGGCCATCATGCGTGCCACAAAGGGCCAGAGTGAGTGACCACCAAAGTGCCGATTGGCTCCTCCCTCCAAGGGATGTCAGCAAAAGGTCATTTCATTCGAGTTCACTGCGATCGAAATTAGAAGCTTTATTCAGATGGGAATTCAGAGCTGAAGTGGCGTCTGTCAAGGCCTATTTGGAGATAAGCGTGACCCATCGTGAAAGGGTTGACCCGCTAATTTATAGTCAATATTTGTCCACGACGTCGCAACTCATCATCGCCAATGACGCCAAAAAATGGGCGCCAATGAGACAAAGAGAGGAAATGTATAATCTGGTATTAAAGATGCTGCTTTCAACCAGTTGAACATCGTAGGATTTTGATGCCCACTGACAATGATAAAAGATTGGAAAACCAATTTGGCAGGTTTTCCAATATTTGATTCATGTCTATAGAATGGTTCAAGTTAGAATGGTACTGGTTATGCTACTAATAGTAATTATATTGCAAGCCCCAGGCCACACTAGGCAGGAAACGCGCGTTTGGAAAGTCTCAAACAAGGCTTTCAATTAAAAAAGAATTTTCGCAAGAGATAATATTGTACAAATTTTATAATTCTAGAATTTAAATTAAATTCGATGCCCTGTTTGAGAATAGCCAAACGCGCGTTTCCAGCCAAGTGTGGCCTGGGTCTAATAGTCATATCCCATACAAAAAAAAATCTCTCAGAATTCTGCTGGATTCACCAGGCTGATCGACTGCAGAATTATGACAACTTATTCTGCAAAAATCAATTATGTTTCATTTCTGCAGAAACTAAAATTTCTAAATTAAAAAAAAAATCGTAAGCAGATTTCTTATAACTTGCACTTGACATTATATATGGTACCATATAGTATAATAGTATTTGTACAATGTACATGTATATTAAAAATTGCAAGAAAGGATAATGCAGCAGACACTTTTCATCATGTAAATTTCTGTATATATATCTCTGCAAGAAATTCTGCAGAATTATAGTGGAAAGTTGTATCCCATGTTTTTTGTTTTACGAATTCTGCATAATAGTTTCTGCATAAAATACACTGACATTTTTCTGCACCCTTTCTGGTCATTATTTTGTATGGGTAGTAATTTGGTTTTACGATACATGTATTATGAATAGCCATGACTAGTTTTATGGACCTTCTATAGCCACATTTTAATTTGAGTCTTATTTGCTTTAATAATGTGACAATTTCACTGTTGGCCAGCCAGTTTAAGCATTTCAACCACGTATAGCAAGAATCAAACTATGGTACAAAAATATCCTATATATTTTGTGTGTGCTTCCAGTTAAAGACTATTTTGTACAGATAATTGCAGACGGAAATGCTGTCTTCAAGACGTTGAAGAGTTGGCCTATGACGGAAGTGTGGTCAACTGCTCTATCGAGGGTAACTTGATAAGTATAGCGCGGCAGAACCATAAGTAACAATAAGCGAAATTGGAATCTTTGGATACAGACATCAAGGTATGTAAGAAAAAAATGTCAGTAAGAGATTGCGGATTTTTCCAATCGATAGATGGTGCAAGAAGCAACTAACTGGCTTTCAGTATTGACCAATCTTAAGAACTGCCGAATGAGTATGTTACCATCAAAAAGTTTCCCAGTTTTTGATACTCCCACACAGTAGAGCATCTAAAAATCTAGAAAAAAAGCATGTATATAAAGGAAGTTGAGGTTCGGTTGTTTTTCCCAGAAAGCCCCGGAAAATAGTTATGTAGAGATGGCGGCAGCGAATTCATTTTAATCCAAAAAGCGTCCGGGTTTTTCAAACATTCAGTTCCCATTTTATGGTTTTTCTACAAACGATATTGTTGGTGGGGGTAAGGATGAAGAGGAGGAAAAAGCCAGAGATAATATAAAGTTTAAGTGAAACATCGGCATGCAGGCTTATTGATCCTACATCTCGTGGTAATAAAAATTCAAACAATCGCAGCATGAAAACCAAAGCAATATAGCTTTTTGGAAAATGTGAAGAGTAATGATTTCAAGTCATCACATCAAATAAATGTCCAAGTATATAGAACGTCGTATGGCTTTAAATTGAGAGGATGAAGGGAGGGAGGTTGGGGGGGGGGGGGTGGAATTGGAGAGAAGCCCCATAGCCTTCCGCCATTTAAACTATGATACAAGAATGCTCAAATGCAATGGCTTTATGCAGTTCTTGTTAGCGTTGGAAGGCCAAAGAATAGTTGGATGTGTTCAAAGATGTTGTATGGATTTTTTTTTTCTTCTTCTCAAGATTGCTTCCAACGTCTCTTTTGAAAATGCATCGAGAAGGAGTTAGTCAATGTTGACATACGGCTACAAAAACGATAGATTTCGCATCTGTTCAACCTGGGAAAGGTGACGTTGTTGCATCGTCGAAAGCAAAAATCTAAAATGTGCACATGTTGGTTTGCAATAATAATATTCCTCCTACGTATAAAAAAGTAGAAATGAAACCTTAAAAAAATCTTAAAAGACGCACCTCGAATGTCTTATTTAATAAATGCAATTTTCAATTTCGTAAAGGTAAACAGAAAATTCTGAAAGTTTTGTTTTGTTTCCATTAACTGTGTATCAAAAGGGTTTCTATCCGAATAGGATATTGCACTATAAAACAGTTTCAACACAAATGTTCATATTTCAAAATATAGTTATTCGAGCTCATAACAACCCAAACAAAAAAAATCTATCAGAATTCTGCACTATTCAACCGATGGATCGTTTGCAGAAATATGGTGACTTTTTATGCCAAATTAATTATATATGTTGCATTACTGCAGAATGAATTATGTTGCATTTCTGCAAAATGAATTATGTTGCATTTCTGCAGAATGAATTGTGTTGCATTTCTGCAGAATGAATTGCATTTCTGCAGAATGAATTGTGTTGCAATTATGCAGAATGAATTGTGTTGCAGAATGAATTATGTTGCATTTCTACAGAATGAATTGTGTTGCATTTCTGCA
>JAQGCC010004646.1:0-12811 GCA_034698905.1 Xestoiulus laeticollis | reverse complement strand
AACAAGAATTTTAAGACAACAACACGTTCTGTATACGTGTAGAGTACGTAGGGGTTGTACTAGTATAGGCTACTAAATATTACATGTAAAAGTTTAGGTTTTTCACCTCATTCATTTTACCACTTTTTTCTACGATTTTTTTCATCATTTTGTTCATTTTACAAATTGTTTTATTTTGGTTAAAAGTATAAAGAATTCTTTTGTATTACTCACATTTTCGACGAAGTCTTGGAAACTTCTCACAAATTCTGGGTTTTCAGAAACTACTTTAATACATGTACAATGATTAATTTAGAGCACCACTATTAAAATATTTTATATACTAGTAGTTATAAACAAACATACTGTACTGTACAATGTAATGTGTATGTTCATCGTTAATTATTGATGGCATGAACATTCATTTGGAAATTATGAAAAAATGCCATATTTAAATTCCGAATGACCATGAAATATTCGTGAAACATTAGCACCATGATAATATGACATTTATAATGACCAATTAAGTAATGGCATGTGACCTTCATGCCATCAAACAATTACGGAAGATGAAAAGGGTAGAAAAATTATTAATATTGCAGCTAGGTGGCGGGATATTCAACATTTCGCCAAATTCCATTAAATTTAAACAATGAAATAATCTCGATAGTTATTGAGCATTAGATAACGTGCATCAAATACAATTTCGCCATTTGTAACGGAAACTTGAGAATGTTCAAAAAAACTTGAATATAGCAATTTCATAAATCTGCAAATTCTCAAACGAGCTCATGTAGTTCGCATTGGAGGTTGTTACGTCTTTCTATAAAGCGCCATAGCTACCTTCTCTTGATTGTAATTTATGAAAGTGCTTTCAGGGAATATTTCAAGACGCTAAATATTTAAAATGACGACGAAATCGAGGATAATTAAATTGCTATCTTATACAATTTTAATTGGACAATTATGTTTTAATTACAGTCAATTACTAGTCTTAAGTATTTTATTAGAATACACGCCTTTGAATGATGCGAATCAATACATGCTTAAATGGAATATAATTTTATTGCAAATTGTTCGAAATTACGTTTTAGATTATTTTTTGAATTTAAATAAGTGGTGATCAAATAAAATCCCACATTTTAAGTTTAGCAAACAAAACATTTCAGCGGCAATTTTGAATGGAGGATTTGAAACCTCTTTCATAATTTCCATTTTCTTTGTTTAAAATAATGTTTTTTTTTTACATATTTTAGTGGCGACGTTTGTACATGTATTATATAGAATTATTAAAAGTTTACGGAAAATCAGATTTGACTTTGCCAAACGAGGACAATTATAAAACAATGAAGACAAAATAAAATTCGTGGACGTGATATTTTAGCAATCAATTTAAGCATTTAAAAAAAAAAATGGAAAGCATTCTTGTCTTTGTTATAAATTTAAAGGACTTTTACCATCAAAACTTTTTATCATTGGACGCCGAATGCGTTTTTTGAATTTGTTATCACTTAAAGGAAATTACGACGCTTTAAATAAAAGCCTGCAAAACTCTCAGCAAGTAACATGACAACTAGGTAATGTTACATCTCAGACTTACATGCCTGAAATACGATGGGGTTTATATTAATTTTCCAAATTTGTTTACTTATTCCTTTCAACTTTACATTCTTTGAACAAACTTTTTGCAAAAATGATCTTGAAAATAATAAATAAAGTTTTGCTGTACCTCTGGATTTGTTTTCAGCAAATATTTAGACCTTTCACACTTAAGGAACAAAAATGTAATCTAAAATTTTAAAAAAGCAAACGATTAATTTCTTGTAGGCACTTATGAGATCACATTATATGAGGAAGAAAAAATGAAATGAAAATATTTGACTTACATGTACATGCACTATTAGGACAAGACCCTCTAGAATGACATACTTTAGTACAGTTCCAATCCAGCAATTATTCTTCTCAAAAATGTTTTACGTGCTTACTCTACTCCTAGGATTAACAATTTAAGTTCAAAATACGAGTTATTAGTAATGAACGTATGATAATGGGCTTCCATGAACATGTTTATTTAAATTAAACATATAAAAAAGACAAAATTATATTACATTTTTAAATGTTTTTACTAACACTAGACAAGTAGTATTGCAATATGACAGAGCTGATTCAAAAACACTTTGAACTGTTTTATTTCTAAACTATAATTACATCAACAAACATTTTCGTCTATTTTGTCGTTTGTTTGTTTTCGGTGTAACTTTAGCGCATTACAAAGTATTTACATGATCTCATCAGATAACATTACAATGGCACAATAACCATGCTGAAGCTGTTGCAATGTTAGGATTTCTTATACCGGTTGGGATTGAAGAAACTGAGCTTTATGTGCGATGGTAAAATCCCTCTTAATCTCATTCGTGATTTATTTGGTGAAACTTGTAATATAAACAGGAAACAAAGTAGAGTTTTAACTGTTCATGACATTTACATTCTCTGATCACTGGTTGAAATGCATATCAGCAGTAGTAAACATAAGGCCAATATTGTATCAAGCTGTATTGTTTGCTGTTTTGCATATGAAAAAGTAATGTTTATACCTTTAATATACGTAACGGAAACGAGTATCATTTAATTTTTTAAATAACTGGGTTTTAAAATTTTATGAAAACTGTGTCAAAGCAGCCTTTCACTGCTTCGATTCTAATTGGGGGTAAATTCATTTTCATGATATTTTAAAAATGCTTGCCATTGTCTATGTAGGGTTTAGCATTGCCCCAAACAATACTACATGTAGCATCAACAATGCAACATTAGAGAGTTTGACATGCATATCGTACTATGATACTTTATCGACAGCATGTCTTTTTGTGCTAACCGTAAGGCTCGTTTTTTACAGAAGCGCCATAGTTATCGAATTCTAACAGAACAGCATACCAACAGCATACAAGCTGCCACTCAGGTCTACGTTAACGCTGTCGATGTCATACCCTCGCATTTGGCGTTAACATTAACGATGCACAAACTCCCTACTGTCTGTTTAACAGCACGTTATTACCAAGTACCTATTCCATTTGATTGCAAGTATACTTGGAAAACACATTCAAATTATAGACATGTTGAAATTGGGTGCTGGAAAAGATGCAGCAGATGTTATCATTATTAGGGAGATTGCGCTGCATGGCGTAATATGCTACGCTATCGACAGCACTGTATTTTACCATACTGTTAACACTACCGACGTCATGCATCGTTAACGCTTACTCTACAATAGAGGGATTGAGCAACGCCTCCTTTAATGCCCCGTCAACTGATTTACCTTAACGAGAACGCATTGGAAAAACATACAGTGCTGCCAATGTGGTTAGCATTAAGGGAGGCGTGCTCAATCCCTCTAATAGCATTAAGGTAAGTACTTTTTAGCATGCGGCGCAATCTCCCTATTATGTAAACTACATTGTACATAGCATTAAAAGTGCAAATTTTAAAATGGCATCTCCAACACTATTAGGGAGATTGCGCTGCATAACATAATACGCTACGCTATCGACGTACAGCACCATATTTTAGCATTCTGTTAACACTACCGACGTCATGCCACGCATGCGTCATTAACGCTTACTCTACAATAGCGTTAAGGCTATACGTGTTAGCGTGCGGCGCAATCTCCCTATTATCACCTTTACGATTTACATGAAAGGTGCTTTTTCATAAGCAATCCAGTTCCTGCTGCGTTTTAATTGGTTTACTCAAGCACCAGATTTTCAACATGTTTTACAACATGTTTGGCACCTAGGCTTGCGTTATCGGTCCCGCCAAGCTTGTCTTCTACGGGCACCGTATCGGAATCCTTCTACAGCACGTTATCAACTTGGAAAAAAAAAGTATAAAATTGTTTAAAGTAGGAAAATATATAAAACTAAAATTTGTAGTAATTTAACTAAAGACAATCATCATCATCGCCAACTATTTCGCATATCGCGACCGGCTTTCCTCGTCACTCGTGATAAGAGTTGGGCGGTACAACGACAAAGATGGACCGTGATGTCCCATGCGTCGGTCCCAGGCGAGCAGAGAGAAAATACAATGATACATCACATGGAGATGCTAACGCCATCTAGGGTAGACACCTTAGACATTCAAGTTAAGAACTGTCACAACAAAACATCTAGGTGGCCACGACTATGTTATCAATGGGCATTTTTCTGGTTTGATGCACCTTTTCTTGTGCAACACAGTTCCTTTGGGACAGTGGCAGCCGGAGACACACTCACTCGTCGGACAGGTAGCACTGCCATCTTTATTTTGGCAGGTCAAGGGGCACGGTGAATTGCAGAGATTGAAGACAGTTCCACGACGACAGAAGCTCACTGAAACAAAAAAAAGTATAATTGTTGATATTTTTGAATTTTTGTTTCACAAAGAACATTTCATACACTTTTATCAGAACTAATTCTTTTTTTTTATATCTGCACATAATGTACATGTATATACCTGGAGAATTTTTTTCTATTGTTTTTATTTGTGAGAAAAACATGGGGTCAACCAACATTCTTGAGACATACCCAAGGGTCAACCAAAATGAAGCGAACAAAAGGGGAAAAATTATCCAGGTATACTATATACAAGTACATGTATATTTTTTTCGGTTGGTCTTCTATCTTACGTATAGTAATTTTGTTTAGAAACTACGATGTCGGATATAACGATAATCCGGACACAGCGATCCCATTTTGATACGAAAAATGGTTCTTTCATTCGCCTATAACGATTTTTTGAATTTTTTTCTCCTTTTGCTCCATTTTGCAATGACAAAATGATTTACAATCTTAAAGTTCAAATGCATTTTTATCTGAAATCTTATATTTTTTTATTATTTTATTAACGAAACATTAACTTTCAAAATGTAATTATTTTTTTTTTCATATTTTGTATTAAATTTAAGCCTATAATTCACTAATTACATTTACATGCATTTATTTCACTGCTTGTTTTCTCAATATTGGTTCACAAGATTTATATTTTGTACACAGTTTTAGATAAACGGTTTCACTATTTTTTATAAAAAAAAATGTGAAATTTCTTCTTAATTTCCAGTAAATTTTCCTGTACCAAACCGCTTAATTTCTGTATGATAAATACGAAAAATCTGTAAGATCAATTTTAAACATGTATTTCTGTGAACATGCATGTACATTATTAATTTTTATTTTTTTTTTAGAAATCGGATACAATGTATTAGGTCCCGTGAGGAGCTTTATAAGCGAATTTCACTGTATTTTTTTAAATTTTGAATGTTTTTATTAAGAGTTACTGCATGTTAATGCAGATCATATTTATCGATATTTTCAAATACAATTAGTCTAGGTCAAGATATTAATTTAATCTTATACTGTAGGCGAACGAAAAATGTGAAAATTATTAATTTAATTGCATGCCTGACGTAGTATATTAATATCTACCCTCAATCATACAGTTTTCTGTTGAATGCCCCCAATCATATTGTAACGGCGCTTCATTTACATCACGTGTTCAGTGACCATATCAAAATAACGCTTCAATAATTATTTGTGTTGTAAAAATAGTTTTAAAATTTTCTTTAAAATGGTACGCATGCGCCCAGCTGTCATGCCAGCAATTTATCAGATTTTATTTCGTCAAAATCGAATTATAATTCAAAACTGAAATTTCAATTATGTATTGATTCACTTAAAGAAAAAAATTAATACTAGGATATACATGTATACTAGTACTAGCTTTGGGAAAGAATAGTTAAAATCTCCCTTTGAACGCATGGAATTTAGTAAAGAAGAGCTTTCTGAAGGGTAGTTTTAAGGAATTCAGCGCTGTCAAGTTACCACAATTCACCCCATCACAAAACTTGGAATTACAGTGAAGTGTAGACAGCAGGTACCAGGAAGAAATTCAAGAATTTGCCTCAAGTTGAGAGAAGACACATACCATCATCAATTTATCTTAAGCAAATATGCGTGGCTACATAATGTATTTGCGTCTATTTTTAACCTGGCTTTTACCGGTTTAACACGGTTCGGTTCATTGCCTTACAAAGTTTTTCCACTAGTTCATGGCCTCCAACAGGTTTCAGATGGCCTTGGAAATTTCAACAACCATGGCCGATAAATATCAACGGACTTTATCACTTCTGAGCAGACGATATCCTAAGCTCAGGAAACCAAAAACCGTACTTGGGCCGGCCTTGAGACTTTCAAGATCGTTTTGCAGGAAAATGTAACACAGTTATCATGAGTGTCCTATTTGTAAAATTCTGCCAACAAATGTGTCAAATCCCATACTACCATATTAAGATGCGAAACTTATCTAGACTGAGGAGCCAATATTCTGTTTGCCCGACACAACAAAACATGTATTCCTATACCCATCATTACATGTAAAATTAAAGTAATAGATAAAGCGCCGTTAATTACAACACTAGACTCCTTCTCGCGAACGCTGTTAAGCACAAGCCGGGGATAGCCGGCAACACTTTTCCCGCGTAATTAGATGCGCATGAACAGCGCATGCGCACATCTAATAAAATGGAAAAGCGTTGTCGGCTTGTGCTTAACAGCGCTCGCGTAAAGGAGCCTAATATCACAAGCAAAAAGTCATCTTAACGTGGCTAAGTTTCCCCGCTGTGAGAGTACCTACTACATGTACATGTATATTAGACTATATTTTAAACATTTTAATATTAACATTTTAACTTCAAGAAATGGGGTCATTACCCGATGCGGGCCCTTTCACGATTATCTACAGCATTTATGAGTAGCCTATGTTTGACTAACCTTTACAGTTGGTAGAATTCCGCCAATCAAGAGTCACTCCATGTCTGGCACATTCTTGAGCATATGCCATTAGGGTATCACAATAACAAAACTTGTTCGCTGGGCACTCGCACATGTCCAAGATGCATGACCTGAAATAAGTGAACAAACTGTCAATTTGAAGTTGACACAATTTGACCAGTTGACTGTCAAACTGAGCGATTGGAATGACATCGCTTAGATAATAAAATGAAATTAGAAGGTTCATAAATATAGCGTTTAATGGTCAAAACAGGGTGAAGCATGGATAAGAGGATGGAATGCGTTGACTTGAAATGCAGCATTTTGATTGGTTACCCAATTATTGGCGGGAATTTCCGATTGCCCAATCGGAATACTGCATTTCAAGTCTATGCCATCCATTCTCTTAGCCATGCTTCAGCATGTTTTTAACCTAAGAACTTGTAAGAAGATAAAAACAGCGTAAAGCATGAGGCATGACATGGCCTTGAAATGCAGCGTTCTGATTGGTCAATCGGAAATGCCCGCCATCGGGAAACCAATCTAAACCCTGCATTTCAAGGCCATGTACTGCTTCATGCTATTCCATGCTTTTCGCTGTTTTTACGATTACAGGTATCCCAGCCATTTTTATGGATAAAAATATAGGAATTATAGGACATTTTCTTTGAAAATATAGGACATTTTCATTGAAAATATAGGAATTATAACACAGGATGGCAAATACTTTCATATTCTAAATTGAGGACTTTTTAGGACTTTTTAAATTTGTAAAAAAAAAATTTTAAAAAAGAATTGTAGGTCCCTATTTAAACTTTTGAAACATAACTTTTACAATAATTACGCAATTATTCAGAGGGAATTTTGGACTTTTTTAAGGAATATTTAGGACTATTTTAGGACTTTCAGGACTTGTTTGTCACCCTGCATGGTTATTACAATCCTGTACAGAAGTAAATGAAAATATAGGAAATATAGGACAATTTAAGGATATATAGGACAATATAGGACGACATCAAAAATATAGGACGGCTGGGATGCCTGCAAGGCTTAATGTTTGCAAACATGGAGGAATTACCTGAGATATCGGTGTATGCTGACAGCTTGATGACAAGGTTGAAATGCAGCTGTTTTCAATGCGCCACAAGTCTGTTCTCCTTGGGAGTAAGTGTCCCATTGACAAGATTCTCTCTGGTTGAGACCCGAACTAGGACGTCCACAATGTCGTTTTCCACCGACACGCCAAGAACGGCCAAATGTCACCTGATTTGAGACTATCTGGCCCTTCCTGGTTTTAAAATCGTCACTGCTGTTGTTGTTAAAGTTTCCGCACAGACCGCACAATTTACCTCGGAGTGACGGAGGCACAGACACCTCCAGAAAACTGTCTCCGTTCCAAAGTAACGTGAATCCTAAAGTGAAAAAAACAGTAAAGAAACGTTGGACATCTCTGCATTGCTACAAGCTCATAGAATTTCACAAACATAAATGTGAGAAAACTTTTTTCGCACAGTTTCTTCATGCACAAACTGCTGAAAGTTACTTTTTCTATACTTCTGAACATTCTATGCGACATAAAAAAAATCCACATATTTACCCAAGACTGTTTTTAAAGTCACGCTGAATTCTTCTTGGGTGAGAGTTAGGACACCTTGTTTCGTGTACGGTAATTTGACTTGTTGCCCGTCAACTTTCACTTTCATTTGCTGGAGCAAAACGACTCTCGTGTTATTCATCTTGAATAAAAATTTAAAAATATGAAATCAATATTGGCGCAATAATATAAGATTTTGTGATGTGTGCTGAGCTACATGCATCGGATCACAAGTTTGCAGAAAATATTTATTAGAAAGTTTATGTCACATTTCATAAATTTGATAGCGGATGAAAAAATGAACTTACTTTTACAAAAATTGATTTTGTCCATGAGAATGCTCGACTTGACCTTGCCTCATTTCGTACTCTAATAGTAAAGCTGTGTGATATGCAATCTTCAGTTAAGACGTACTTGCAAGGGCCTTGGAAATCAAACAAACGTCGGTCGAAAGTCCTATAGTGAGGATCTCCAAAAACGGTACACACACCATCCTCTGCCAGGGTAAAGAAAATTGTAAAAAATGCATTTGTTTAACATCTTTGATTCAAATCTAGTTATAAATAAAAACGTCCAAGATTTTACGGACACCTCAACATATTTGTTTAAAATTTTTTTCATGTCATATTTACTCGTGTAAGGGCCCCACCTGACTTCAGACAACATTTTTTTGGGGTCAAAAATGAAGTTGTGCGATATAAATGTTTCATATAATAGCCCCACTCATGCTTCGAAGAGCACAAATCTGTAAAAAAAAGCGAGGCCCTTACACGAGTAATTACGGTAATTTTTTTGTGTAAGGCACTACCATAAATAAAATGACCTAGCATAAATATTATATTATTTGCTTAAATTTTTTATGTATATGAATATTCCATTTCATGAAAATATGTCCGGAAAGTTTACCAGACCCTCTACAATTATAAACTTTACAGACATATTTTCATGAAATGGAATATACAAATACATAAACAAAAAAATTAAATAATAGAATATTTATGCTAGGTCCTCGTACATTCCATTTGTTCATAACAGCTTCCAAAATTACAAGTAAATTAAAAAATAATTTAGAAAAAAAGGCTTATTCTGGTATGCAACTCTCTAAAGCAAAAGCTCCAACTAATGTGCTATAAGGCACTTTCAGGTTCTTTCCGGATTACCTGGAATCTGCTACATCCTCTTATAATTAAGGGAATAAACGATTACTTTTATTTTTGGCATCATTGCCTTCCAATGCTTAATTAACAAGTAATTTTGTTTACTTCCTTAGCACTGACTGATTAACTGCATCACAGGGGGTTTTGCCCAAAATAGTCACATCAACAAGTTGCATCAGCTGGGCGTATAGAGCAAGTCTAATGAACATGCATGCACTTGAGCACTTCCCTACAAAAAAAAAACCTGTTTTGCATTTACCTTCAATGCATTTCGGACAGCAATCCCCTGGCTGCAGGCTTACTTTGTGCCCAACTGGACACTTGAGCTCACGATTGCATTGGTCAATCAAGCAGCGAGGTTTTCCTCTCCAACAGTCGCAAGTGGTGCAAGAATTTGGTTTCCAAGTTTCGCCATCCTGAAACAAGGTAGAATTTTGTGCAGTATGTTAACATTTTTTCGATTGGAAATGCTAGAAAGTGAACCATACATAAGTGGCAGAAACAAGTCCAGCTGGATTATAAGGGCTTAAAAATTGTTTCCCAGGGAAGGAAAGTAAATTGGAATAAGGAAAGCATAGTTTATTTGGTGTTGTTAAATTTTATCAAACAAATTGCAAAGAATAAAAAAAAACAGTATTATCAACCTCAATATACATTAAGGGGGAACTGAACTGACTCTGAACTGCATGTTTTGCTATGAGGGAAATTTTGATACATACGTTTTTAAAACTACTTGTTATAATACAAAAATAAAAATTGATAAAAATGCAGTTTGTTTTTTTCATTTACAGTCCCCTATAAATGGGAAAATTGTGAAATTTTTATCACAAAAATACTGCATTTTTATCAATTATTATTTATGTATTATAACAAGTAGTTTTAAAAAAAGTATGTATCAAAATTTCCCTCATAGCAAAACATGCAGTTCAGTGTCAGTTCAGTTCCCGCTTAACTGTTGCATGCTTGTTTACACAGGCTACTTAGCTCTCTTTTGGACACATGTTCAAAAATTTGCTTTTATTTGGGAAAATTTCCCTGACATTTCCATGACTTTAATGACCACTTTTCTCCCCCCCTTCCTGACTTTTTCTTGACCTGTGGCCACCATGATTGTTGACAAGAGAATCATAGAACAATTCTATTGTTTAAATTTATTGTCAAAATGATTCAGGCAATATAAATCAATAAAAAGCCAATTTGCATTATTTTGCAACCTTAAAATAAACATAGATGCCTACCTTGTACTTATGTCCAGCAACTGAGCAGACACTAACAACTTCTTGACGTATGCACTGTGGACAGCATTCTCCCTTGGGGATATACTGCAGTTCCTGGGTGCAAGGCAAAGGTAAGCATGACTCCCTTTCACATATCGAGGTAGAACCCTGCAAATTAATCCACCGTTAATCCATCACACATTTAAGACAACAGCTTATATGGAATTAAATGAGTTTTTAATTACATTGCATGTGCAGTACGTGCAGTTATCCACTTTGAATTTGTCTCCGTGCATATAAAACTTGTTCAGATAACACCGTTGTTTCACATCATAGAGCTCCCTGTTTCCTTTGAAAAATCAGCGAAAAGTTATTTCCATTTAAAAATCAATGCAAAGACTATACTATTGGAACACTCAATTGGATTTGAAATGTATTTTCCAAAATTACCAAGTATGTTCAACCCGTGGCTCGCGGGCCATCTTTGGCCCACGGAGTTTTATGCGATATAGCCCACTACGCCAACCCATAATCATAGATAAATTTGTAATTGCATACAGTGAAACCTGTGAATAGCGTACCCGAATTAGGCCGAATCATGGGGTGTGTTATTTGGAGGGATATGCTACATGAAGGTTCAGCTAAAGTGATGACCACACACCCACGGGTATACATTTACATGTACACGTGCACAACTATATACACACATGTGCGTGTACAATTATATATACACATGTGCGTTTACATGCTGAACATGTAGACGTGTACAACTATATACACACATGTGCGTGTACATGAACACGTGTACAACTATTAAACATGTGCGTGTACATTTGTACATTTAAAGAATCAGATATTACCATAATTAAGATGCACAAAGAAATACATTATGTTGCATTTTTAATGTTTTTTTTAAAATAAAGAAGTCACAGGTAAAATCGTGATTCTGTCCCAGGATACCAGTGTACAAGTCGCGTTTCGCAGGTAATGCGCTATATAAAGGTAAGTTTATATTCTATAAAATCCATCCGTGCCGACTGTTATGATACGCTACGCCCAGGTATATGGATTTCCCTTATTCACAGGTTTCACTGTATTTTTATAAAGAGTATATTACATATAAAAAATGTGTAAACCGGATTGTATATTTAGAATTTAGGGAAAAAAAATTCTAGCGTGGCAAGATGATTTTTTTGAAGCACTTCAATTTTTAAAGTATTTCTAGCTTGATATTTCGGTGTAATATCCAATTGAAACCAACGATAATGAATACAGGTATAAAATTACCTCTACATTCTGGGCAGCATGTATTCGGCTTATGAACAACTTTGGATGCTGGACAAGATAGTACTGGGCATGCTTGTTTGAAACAAACTAAACTGCCATTCTGGAAAAGGTGAAAAGCGGTTTCTTTAAATAATGAAATACATATGCTTCTTAAAAGACAAATCACTAAGGGTAAAAACAACGTAGAGCATGGAATAGCATGGAGCATGGCTTGGCCTTGAAATGCAGCGTTTTGATTGGTTTCCCGAAGGCGGGAGTTTTTGGTTGCCCAATCGAAGCGCTGCATTTTAAGGCCATGCTCCATGCTCTACGCTGTTTTTACCCTTAAAATTCATTATATTTCACTTACATGGCAATTGCATCGCACACAACGGTCATCTTCCAACACGAATTCGTCCCCATCCCGGAATGACATTCCGCTTAATTTACAGCCTAAACAATAAAATAAATCATCGAATTTTAAGCACATCTCGAATGAGTTAAACTCTAATACAATAATTAGTGGCAGTCTTCTAGGGCTCAATTGAGATCAAAACAGGTTTATCAGAAGATAAGACATCAATAAAAAAACTAGTTCATATACATGTATAGTGCAATGTTTTTGGATTAGAATGATTTCGGAAATGCATAATGAATAAAACTTGTTCATTAAAACCTTCTTCACACCAACTTTGATGTAGATCAACTGATGTGGATCAAGAAAACTTTCGTGTTAATTCACACCGCAGAACTCAGTTAAACTGGACACATGACTTATAGTATACAGGGCACAGT
>JAQGCC010004645.1:0-12811 GCA_034698905.1 Xestoiulus laeticollis | reverse complement strand
CATTTTTATCAATTTTTATTTTTGTATTATAACAAGTAGTTTTTTTTAAAAGTATGTATCAAAATTTCCCCATAGGATTGGGGGTGTGCAGTTCTGCCTTAATCGCTGAAAGCACTATGTTTTTACACTTAGGGATAAAATATAGGAATTATAGGACATTTTCTCTAAAATTTAGGAAATTATAGCACAGGATGGTAAATACTTCATTTTCATATTCAATATTTTGACTTTTTAAAAGTTAACAGTTTTAAATGTATACTATAGAATTTTATTATTTTTAATTCGCATTAATACCAAAATTAGGACAAAATATATGTCTGGTTCGCACTACCCATTTTTCCGTCTGCATTCATCTATCGAGCATGCGCAGTTAGTGCCCGAATCCCAGAATTTAATGAAGAAAAACAAATTTCCCTAAAGTAGGCATGACCTATCGTGCATTATTTTTTACGCCATCGTCTGCTCTTTTGTTTGTTCTTTGAGTAGGATTTTTCCAGCTCAGAAGAGCAGACAACGACGCGAAATAGCCGATTTTGACATTTATTTCATGATTACAGCATATTTATTGAATTTTATGGCACACAATCTCGTGTATAAACAAATATTATCTATTAATAATGAAAAATACTAATATTTGTTCTAAAATTTGAAAACTACAAACATAAATATTAAACTGTTAATAAAGCCTATGCATGCACGTAAATATTATTTACAGATATATTTTAAACATGCGCGGACAAATGTCTTTTGCACAGACTAATGTTTTTTCCATAATATCGCCACAAATATTAAAATGTATTTTATAAGTGTTTTAAAATTATGCGAAATTATTGAAACACGCTGTATAATGTGAAAGTGAAGTGCTAAGCAAAAGCGCCATAATTTTCACCACTGTACGGGGCGTGCCGAGGTTATGACGTCAACTAAAGGTATACGTTTTGGGGTGGAGCGATGGTGATTGCGCGTAGTGCGAACCAGGCATTACTGCGTTTTTAGCGCATCAGATTCGTAATTTGTAAATAAATTAAAAGAATTAAGGGTCCCTATAATTTAAACTTTCAAAAAGGGCTCCCATCCCCCTTACAAGGGGGTCAGTTCTTAATCAGTTTTATACTTATTCAACATGCTGTTCTTCAAGAATTTACTTGGACTGGGAGTAACTTCAACTTTTGAACCATCATTTTTACAACAATTATTCGATTATTCAGAGGGAATTTAGGACTTTTTTAGGAATAATTTATGACTATTTTAGAACTTTCAAGACTTGTTTGTTACCCAGGTTATAACAATCCTCTACTAAAGTAAAAATATAGGACAATATAGGACGACATCAAAAATATAGGAATTTATAGGAAATATAGGACGGCTGGTATGCCTGCGAGCCACATCGGACCTATTCTACCAGTCCTGAGGGGAGGGGGATGTCCCTAGCGAAATAAAATCGCAATATCCCCAACATGCCCGGTTATTTAAAAATAATGAAGAAAAATCCTTACCTTTTCCGGGTTGTCAGTGTCGTTGCTTTCCATCCGTTGCCTCATTTGCGACTGCATGGCCAACCAGTTGCACCTCTTGTTCCTGACGATCATTTTGTCAGCGTGCAGCTTGCAGTAAGCAAAGAACGGATCGGCAATGTCCTGTAACGGGGGAAAAAAATTCGTTATTAAAAGATGAAATCGAAACTGCAAAATCACGACGATCGGATCTGACACCCAAAAAAAATTCAAGAAAGAGAGAAAGAAAGCAAAACCCCGAAACAAGACAAAATCACATCGATGCGAGTGCGGCAAAGAAGCAAACAACAAAAAACGTATTAATAATTCGATAAAACGTTTCGAAATGATTCGTAACATCCTCGGACATTCACGTTTAAAAGGCAGAAAAAAAAGAGCGGAAGAAGTCACACCTAAAGGAGGTGAAAGATGCGATAACTTACTCTCATCTCATCATGCGTAGCTTCAGAAAGCAAGCCTTCTCTTTGAGCGCTGTAATAAAAAATAGGACGCTTGCATTACTCGGCTATAACGAACGCAAAGGGGATTGGAAATTCGTTAATAATATAAAGCGTTAGTAATATCGCGAGGTATGCTTTTTACACTTTTTTTTTTTGCTACTAGGCGGCTTACGTGACTTTTTAAGACACCTAGTAGTTTTTAGCGACCGAATGCCGTATTTTTCAGCACCGACAGTACTTCTGTCTTCTATCGAACGACGGAAATATAAAGGTACGTTTTGGGAAAAGCGTCTGACGTCCGCGTCGGGACGCAAATGACTGGTGTAACGCCATCTAATGGCAGCGTTTTTCTTTGTCACGTCCGAGACGCGCTTCTAGTTTCGAGACTGCTAGAGGGACCAGTCGAGACGCGGACGCGGGTGATCACGTGGTAGGCAATTTTTCGCGCGGGGCCGAAATTTTCGGTATTTACTACTCTTGATGGATAAGGATATTATATAATTGGAAGATTAAATTTATTTAAACGAAATAAATGTTTTTAAAATAGAAAAACAATTATTTTTTAATTTTGTCAATACGGGAAATAATCGTCTGCTACACATCCTGTTTGCTCCACAATGGGGAATAGCGCGTCCCAGACGCCACAAACAAAACACACTCGTTGGATAAAAATATATTGGATAAAAATATATAAAAATATAGGAATTATAGGACATTTTTTTTGAAAATATAGGACATTATCTTCGAAAATATAGGAATTATAGCACAGGATGGCAAATACTTTTTCATATTCAACATTTATGACTTTTTAGGACTTTTTTTAGATTAAATTTTAGGACTATAGGACTTTTTTAGATGGCACGAAATTTCTTGGACTGGGGTTTGTTTGTTTGTTTGTTTGTTGATTTTTAACGTTGGCATATTTCTGCACACGAGGGCTAAATACCAACGCCAGGGAAAGGGCCTCCTTCACCTCCCTGGGACTTCCACTCCCTCTCGAGGGGTCTTTAACGTGCAGAGAGCAAGAGGGATCCACACGGAACCTCGGTTTAAACTCTCATTCGAAAGAGCCGCCACTTTGGGAGTTTCGCCTTTTCGAAAAATTCCAGCCGAACCCCACACCCTGGGATCGAGAGGCAAGCGTGCAACCACTCGACCGTCGGCTTAGGACTGGGATAACTTCCACTTTTGAAACATCATTTTTACAACAATTTAGGTCTTTTTTTTAGAAATATTTAGGACCATTAGTACTTGTTTGTCATCCTGGTTATTACTAACCTGTACAAAAGTTAATGAAATTATAGGACAATATAGGACGACATCAAAAATACAGGAATTTATAGGAAATATAATATAGGACGGCTGGGATGCATGCACGCACTAAAGCTGCTTTTGCAGTATTTTGAGTACCTCTTAAATAAGCGTTAGAATGTTTTAAGATATCAATTTTCTAAAAACATATCCTTAAAATCAATGAAAATAGGAATCTTATGACACAACAGGGTGTTTTTTGACTCTGAACCCTAAGACATTGAATTGCCGTTCGTTATAAACAGTCATTTAGGAACATGTGATCGCGAAAGGTCAGGTCGAACAGTTCGTTATACACAAGTGTTCGTTAAAATGAAAGGCACATGCGTTGGATTTCAAGATAGCATTAGCAAAAAAAAAAAAAAAAACGTTACCAGGTTGCATGGAAGTAGTTGCGACAAAGTCCGGCATCACAACCGATAGCTACACCGGTGCAGCTGAAACGTTCGTCTTCACAAAGTCCGCATCGCTACGAGGCAAAGAAACAAAGTTTCGTTGATAAACAAGTCGGGTTAAAACAAAAACGATAGAAGACGCAATGGAGCTACAGGGTTGCCAGTTTTTTTACAGATTGGTCTTGCCTGACTTTTCTTGACTTCTAATAATATTTTTCCTGACCATGTTTCAATAAGTTGACAAAATTTTAATTATTTTAAAAAATGTACAAAGGCTAGCACAATTTACGTTTGTTGAATTTGTTCATCAATAGATGCTTCTTCATCCTGAGACTTCTTTTTTCAGTTTCAAGACTTTTTTATTTCTTCATTAGATTAAAGATTCTTAAAAAATAAAAACATTGTCAATAGCATAAACCCATATTTTTTTTCTTCCTGAGCAAATTGCTAATTTGCCTGCCTTTTCTAGCAAAAAGGCAATTTTTTCCTGATTTTGCCTGACATTATTTTTCTTGCCTGCCTTTTCCTGACTTTTCAGAAACTGGCAACCTTGGAGCTAACAAGTGGAAAATTAACAACAATAAACGCACCTTTGCTCCCCACTTTGAATAAGGCATTTCGAACAAGGTGACCGACGTTAATTTATCGACGTTTCCGAACGCGACTCCGGGAATGTACAACGCGCAGACAATGTGGACCCACCTAAGGACAAGACGAAACAAAAGAAGTTAGAAGTCGGGAAGACGTTGATCAAACAACACGATCAAATTAAGTCGATAATGTGCATAAACTTACTTTCCAACGTCGGTTTCTTTAAAAATTCCACCTAAATTGGGGCACAGTTCGCACACCTAAAACAGGGGAAAATGATACGCAATCATTAACATCCGAAAAACAAAAAAACAGACATATGTATTTGCGTTAATAATTACAGGATTCTTGTTTCCGGCCCTACACGCCTCGCAAAACCACGGTTCTGTCGAACTAGACGAAATGGTACTGCTCACCGAATCCGAATCGGTAATACCGTAACATCCTAGTTACGAGATTTCAGGATGTTATGACGAAGACTACGTTAAGAAAATAATCCGGGAATGATTTTATAAGTAAAATCGCTACCTTCGTGAACGGAAACGCCGCAGCTATCGCATTCAACGATTTCATCATCTTCCTCGCTATGTAAAAGAAAATCCGTTAGCCTTAAATTAAGCATAACTTGCAGGTATCCCAGCCAAATTAGGGATGAAAATATAGGAATTATAGGACATTTTCTTTGAAAATATAAAAATATTTAGGACTTAAGACTTTTTATATTAAATTTTAGGACTTTTTAAAAAAGTTAAAGGTGACTTTTTTAATGTAGGCTATACTATAGAATTTTATTTTTAATTCGCAACTTTTGAAACATAAATTTCACAATAATTAGACAATTATTCAGAGGGTATTTAGGACTTTTTTTAGGAATATTTAGGACTATTTTAGGACTTTCAGGACAAGTTTGTCACCCTAGTTATTACAACCCTGTACAAAAGTTAATGAAAATATAGGAAATATAGGACGGCTTAATATAGGACTTTTAGGATTTTTTTAGGAATATTTAGGACTATATTAGGACTTGTTTGTCACCCTCGTCATAACAATCTTGTACAAAAACTAATGAAAATATAGGATAATATAGGACGACATTAAAAGTATACGAATTTATACAAAATATAGGACTTTTTTAGGATTATTTTAGGACATTCAGGACTTGTTTGTCAACCTGGTTATTACAATCATGTACAAAAGTTAATAAAAATATAGGATAATTTCAGGAAATATAGGACGACATCATAAACATATTAATTTATAGGAAATATAGGACGGCTGAGATGCTTGCATAGGTCTAAATCGAAAATCCACATCGATCGGCACTCGCCTGATATCTCCGAGGCAAACCGCACATATCAAAATTTTAAAAGCACTATCGTTAACTTCGTTGCTCGCTATCTAAAGCAAAAAAAAATTAACGGTTTGAGTAAAAATTGTATCTCAACAAGAAACAAATAAAACTAGACAAATTTCCCCGACTTGTAACGGTTCCAAACCGTGCAACGAGTTTGACTAAACTCAATTTCTCACCCTTTGTCGAGCTTGAGCCTGTTTGTTCCTAGCTTGTTCGATTAGCTCCGAAATGGTTAAACCCGACTTTTTCTTGACGTAGCTTTCGTTACTAACGCTGTCTTCTGTGGTCCCTGCCTCTCCTGCTTCGGAACTCTCGTCGCTGTCTTCCTTGTTTTTGCTCTCGCTCGAATTAATGCTGTCCGAATCGTCATCTTGATAGGGACGAACCGAAGCAATTAAATATTTTTTTAAACGACAGCACTACGAATTTTCAGGCCAGAAATCGGTGAACGAGTCTCACCTTCATTTTCGTTTATTTTAAAATCGCTGTCGTCCGAACTGTCGCCCAAGTCCCCGAAATCCAACTGCATCATGTTGCTAGCCACGGGCTTGACGCGACGCTTGTGTGGATCCCGCTCCACTGAAAAAAACAAGGAAAATGAGGCTTTAAAAACGAGGTACTTTTGTAGATCCCGGGATCGCGGCATGCAGCGAATCGACTCCTGGAACCAACACGCTTGTTTTAATGTGTACAATACATTCTGGAGCATCAGATTATGACACTATCTAGGAATCAAGCAACACATGCAGCCAAGAAACAAGCAGGTTTGCTTTTCGAGCATCGCTACATGGGTGAATGATGGAAATAAACATTCAGCTGGGTTCCTGGCTATGCAACAGAAACCATTGAAATAGCCACCGTGCCATATTTTTTCGTATTTTGTGAACAACGTAAATGAAATTGTAGTTTTTTAAGCTGTAAAATGTACGGCCTAAACGAAAGCATGAATCGCTGCATATGTTAAGTGACTCGTATGAGGATTAGATAGAAGACAGAAGAAATTAGAGGAACTATGCAAGTATTTTCCTGGAAACATTGTGGAAAACCAGTCAGGATTGCCGACCTGAGAATGAAACCCACATCTCCAGATTACAAGGAGAGTAAGTTAGCATACTTCGGTTTGAAATTGATTAATCGCCACCCAAGATTAGACAAAAAGTGTTTAGAATAAGATGATTGAGATATTTTTACATTGCCAAATTTCTTGAGATCTACAACTAGTACACTTCTTAGCTGGGTTTAAAACTACATGTACCAGCCTCTGAATTTTACAGTTCTAGGATTGTATAGCAAAGTAAGATCGCACAAATCTAAGTTAACATAACTAAACCGTGCCTAACCTTACCTAAATCAGGCATATATTACTAAATATTTGGACTTGGGAAACATCAAGTCACCAAATAGTGTATTTTTTGCATATCAGCCTATAAGTTTCCAACCACTTAGGCCTAATGATAGAATCGACATCTATTGATTAATTATCTTACTTTGTGTATTAAAAGATGCCGAATTCCATTTATAATTTGTCAATTTTGTGTTTAGTTTTAAAAAAAACCTGTTTGATTATAATATGTTTAGCACGTGAAGCTTTGAACTTTTATGCCACACCTTGGTCCTAGTTCCCCATTTATTCAAAATGGCAGATTTATCATAATTCCATACATATCCAAACAATAAGCACGCATAAATAGATATCATAAAGATTATTAATTAACGATGAGAAAAGTTTTAATATAACTAAAAAGCCACTAAAGAAATGATTAATCCCGTTTTCTTTGTTAACGTGAGTACAAATCAGTGGTCAAAGCGTACAATCGCCAACAATTTTATTGTCAGATTTCAAGCTAAATTCCCTTCAAAAAAACGCCGATTTTTGCATCAAACTACAGCGAACAATGTAAGATATCTGTTTCGTGAGGAATTTAGATTTAATAGTCGTATATTTACCCATTGCTCGGTACAAAAAGTTGACATTTTCACCGACGGAACTTGAAGAAGCCGCCATGTTGAAAATGGAACTATTATTGGCAGTGTGACCCCTTGACGCTTTTATAGCAATTCCCTATTCACGTGCCAGAAAGAAGTTGTGACCCCATAGCGGGAACTGAAATTCCCTATTCACGTGCTTAAAAGTCCCCATCATCAATTAAAGTCATAGGGCCATTAGGTCCCTTTGCTATGGCATGCGTAAAAATGTGTAAACGGGGATTAGACCCTTAATTGGACCTATTTAAGAGTGGGTCAAAGGTCGTTTAATCTTTAGAGACCTTGATAAAGGTCATAATAGATTCAAGGGCACTTTGGTCCTTGACAAGATATATAATTAATGGTCAAAGAGGGCTTAGGCCCTTGGATTGGAAGGAGTCAAAATGGGTCAAATATTAAAATAGGTCAAAGGGCATTTAATCCCTTGGAAATATTTAAAATGGTCCAGAGCTCGATCACCTAGGCAACGTTTAAATGGGTCAAAGGGCACTTTTGTTCTTAACAACAGTCAATAATTGCATTGTCAAAAAGTACTTGTGTCAAAGAGTGCTTATAGGCCCTTGGAAAAACTTAACATGGGTCAAAGGGCACGTATTTTCTTGACAAGTCAAAACTGGTCGAAGGGCACTTGTGTTCTTGACAAGAATCAAAATTGTGCCTTTTGCTACATTCAAAATAGGTCAATTGTTCTATACAAGAGTCAAAATGGGTCAAAGGGCACTTAGCTCTTTAAAATTGACAATTAAGAGTCAAAATGGGTCAAAGGTTGCTTATAGGCTCTAGACCAGAGGCATCATGGGTTAAAGGGTGCTTATGTTTTTGATAAGAGTCAATAGGGCACTTATATAAATCATTGAAAAAATTCAAAATGGGTGAAAGGGCACTTTGATCTTTAAAATTAGCAATTAACAGTCAAAATGGGTCCAAGGTTGCTTAGGTTCTAGACCAGAGTCAACATGGGTCAAAAAGGTGCTTAAGTTCTTGATAAGAGTCAATATTGGTCAAAAGGCACTAACTGTAGATCCTTGGATCAATATTAAATGGGTCAAAGGGCATCATATAAGTTCATATATGGGCATGGATCCAATATGAGTCTTATTAAAAAAATGCCAAGCAATTGTTAAGTGTAAGACGTGTCATGACGTCAATTCCTCACGCACATTTCCACACATATTTTTATAAATGCCATTGGCCAACCGATCGACCAATGGGAGGATGCGTTAGCAGTGATGCCATCGATTCTTTTCGAGTGCTACAGAAGTACGTGTTGCCTTTGTCGTTGTCACAAAAGATTCGCAAGATCTTAAGATCTTGCGTCCCGGCAATGTTCGACGGAGGGAAAAATGTCTTCTTTCGGGGACCCAGAGATTTATTCGGTCTAGTGAAAAAATGGCAATTCAAAATTAAACCTAGCGATAATCTTAAAGAAGGGAAAAAATCAGGCGCACAATGGCTGGAGAACTTTTGAAAAACGCTGGCCTACTTAGAGAGACAATGGGAAGAAATAGAGAGCTTCTTCAGCCCTTCTAATTTTAGAAAAGAAAAACACAAATCGAATAAGCTCTAGTTGTGGGACTGCAGAGATGACATTGTCGAATGTTTTGCTCGAAAAATCTTACAAAATCTGTTGCATTGCTGGCTTGAAAATGTGCCTTAATTTAGAATAGCCACACAAAAAAACGCAACGTGTGGGCGAGGGGCATTTCCTGCTCCTTATTCCGTTAATTTATTTACTCTGGTCAACTTTCATAAATTCCTTTTAGTTATTTGCTTATCTCCCTTCTTCTATTTGTGAGGTAAGGCTTGAGAGACCTCCACAGCACCGGGTGTTGGCCGCAGGTCCATCCTCTTAGATAGGCATAAGAATGCAGTCAGAAGACTGAATGAGAGTTAAAGAAATAGTTTATTTACTGCCAATAATTCGACGTAGTGATATAATGAAGTCCACGGCTACTCCACACGCAGTATCACAAATTAACATGGGGGATGATTCAGGGGGCCCAAACGTCGGGGTTACCAGTTGACAACTGTATACATACTGCAGAACCGCACGATCTACCGGATCGCGATAAGAAAAACCGACTAAAGCACTAGAGTGGGGGTCATGACATCGGCTCACTCTATGCTCAGTTTACGACCCGAGAATTTCGATAAATAGTTTATCCCATAGCGGCTCCCGCCTCGACTGACCACCCCCACGTCACATGTTTATATTCTATTTCAGGAATGTTGGCAGCTGACCAACATTCCAAGCCACGATGCCAAACACGCCGTGACCCCGAATGTTGGCCTGCCCGCCACATTCCATGAGGTCAACAGTCACCCAGGGTCAGCTGGACTGCCAGATGACCCTGACATATTTTATCAGTTTCCATAGCACTCTTTCTAGCTAATGACCTTGGTGAACCAAGGCCATTTCCTTCTCCTCACTCCAACTCTTTTATTTGCTATGATGCCCTCTGACCTTTCCTTATCCGCTGATGGAGTCTACAAGGGTGTGTGGTGGCCATATGAAGCACTGAGAGATGCTACCATCTTTTGTTTCTCCCGATGCATGGATGTATACATCTTAATAATTGTATGATGATTACAAGAACTTGTGATGGAAGCGTCTATCATGTCCATCTGCTGATGCATGGATGTATGCATCTTAATGCATGTATGATGACCACACCAACTCCTGAGGAATTAAGTGACCATAATGTCCATCTCCTGATGCATGGATGTATGCATCTTAATGCATGTATGATGGCTACACCAACTCCTGAGGAATTAAGTGAACATAATGTCTATCTCCTAATGCATGGATATATATGCATCTTAATAATTGTATGGTGGCTTAAAGAACTACTGATGGTAGTGTCCATCATGGCTATCTCCCGATGCATGGATGTATGAATTAATCTTCATGCATGTATGATGGCTACAAGAACTTCTGATGGAAGTGGTCATCATGTCCATCTCCTGATGCATATATGCATACATCTTAATAATTGTATGATGTCTACAAAAACTTCTGATGGAAGTATCCATCATGTCCATCTCCTGATGCATGGATGCATACATCTTAATAATTGTATGATGTCTACAAGAACATCTGATGGAATTTGTCATCATGTCCATCGCCCGATGCATGGATAAATGCATCTTAATAATTGTATGATCGCTACAAGAACTTCTGATGGAAGTGTTCATCATGTCCTTCTCCCGATGCATGGATTTATGCATCTTAATAATTGTATGATCGCTACAAGAACTGATAGAAGTGTCCATCATGTCCATCTCCTGATGCATGGATGCATACATCTTAATAATTGTATGATGTCTACAAAAACTTCTAATGGAAGTGTCCATCATGTCCATCTCCTGATGCATGGATGCATACATCTTAATAATTGTATAATGTCTACAAGAACTTCTGATGGAATTTGTCATCATGTCCATCGCCCGATGCATGGATTAATGCATCTTAATAATTGTATGATCGCTACAAGAACTTCTGATGGAAGTGGTCATCATGTCCATCTCCCGATGCATGGATTTATGCATCTTAATAATTGTATGATGATTACAAGAACTACTGATGGAAGTGGTCATCATATCCATCTCCTGATGCATGTATGATGGCTACAAGAACTTCTGATGGAATTTGTCATCATGTCCATCGCCCGATGCATGGATTTATGCATCTCAATAATTGTATGATCGCTACAAGAACTGATGGAAGTGTCCATCATGTCCTTCTCCTGATGCATGGATGCATATGCATCTTAATGCATGTATGATGGCTACAAGAACTTCTGATGGAAGTGTCCATCATGTCCTTCTCCTGATGCATGGATGCATATGCATCTTAATGCATGTATGATGGCTACAAGAACTTCTGATGGAAGCAAGTTGTCATTTTGTCATGCAGTTCTGTAAACTGCCATTGTTCATTCGTCCTTGATTTTGATTGGTTGACCTTTACTGCAGATTCAGTAACAAATTGATGTAAACGTCGCAGTAACTTATTGTCAGAAACTAAAGGCATATATGAAGTCATGATATTTGAAAAAAAAGAAACGTTTTTCCTGTCGGAAGTCCGGATGAAACTTGTCATATATCACAATAAGTGTCGCGTCTTTTATCCCTGTGGGATATTCCTCCAGATTAAAGATTACCATTTAGGGGGTCCTTAACCATGTCTAAGAAGGGGGAGTGGGTGTTGTAAGGAAAGAGGGTTAAGGGGGGGGGGGGTTCCTGACGTCACATTTTCCGTTTTGGAAATTTGAAACGCATTAAAAGCCTAGAACATGTATCTTAAAAGTGCATGTGTGCCACCTGTGTATCCAATAATGTTTCACTGGCATTGACAGATATAAAAGTGGCCATATCACAGATATGAAGACCCACGCATCGAACATTAATAACAAAAAAATTACGTTTTCATGGAAAAAATATACTGCATGGGGGTGGACGTGGAAAAAGGAAATGGGTCTTGCTTTTTATATGTTTAAATTTCGGATGCTGAAAAGCAAGACCTCCATAAGTTGGGGTACAAGGACTTAGGGAGGAATTGCAGTTAATAGGGCCATACATGTATAGGCTATATATCTGGGAGAATTGGGGCATATATCAATACAATGAAACCTGTCAGACATGAACACCTTTATAAAGTGAACAATACCTCCCTAATTTGAACACTTTTGGCTGGTCCCGGACATCTTCCATAGAAATAACATTAAGACAGACCTCTATACAATGAACACCTGCTGATACTTTGTACATTGAACACTTTTAGTCCCAAGGATGGGTCTAACCTCTACATAATACACTTGACCTTTGAGTTCCCAATTAAGCCCCCTAGACTCTAGGGGCAAGAGGGCACTCTACAACATCAGGGGAAATTCCCTTATTTAGTCTGTAGTTATTTTGGGTACTGGTAGCATGTACATACATGTATCAAGCAAGATGAGCGAACGAAGCTACATATAATTGACATTGGATAGAATATGAAATTTGCATTTGATAAATTATGACAAAAATAATAAAAAAAAGGCTATTTTTGCCCCCAAATCATTGGTTCAATCTACGCGTACAATAATTCCCCACACCAATCCTGACCTATCGTAACCTATCATAAATTGACCAAATTGGGTGAAAAATATACAATATTACTTTTAAAAAAACCTAAAATAATGATTTATGTACATGCACTGAAAAAGATTGTGTGCATAA
>JAQGCC010004644.1:0-12815 GCA_034698905.1 Xestoiulus laeticollis | reverse complement strand
TTAAGGAAATATAGGATAATATAGGACAACATCAAAAATATAGGAATTTATAGGAATTATAGGATGGCTGGGATACCTGTATTTATGATTTTTTTAAAAGGTGACATTTTTTTTTAAATGTAGAATTTATATTTAAATTCACATTTTTGCTATACATATAACTCAAAAATACAAAAACTACACATTTTCTTTTACAAAGCAAGCAACTTCTACATTTAATGAATTCAATTAGCTCTCCATCTCATGAACAAGTTTTTTCATCTTTTCCTTAATCACTTGGATATTCCATGATCAATATTTTCCTAAACAGTTTTTTCCATATAAGTTAGTGAGGCAGATAACGCATAGACTTAGCAGGAATTATGCATTTTGAACTGATTTTGGAATATGTGTGAACTGACCTTTTAAAAAATTTAATAGGACCCACTATTTTGTGTGCATATTTTAATTTGTGATAAAATCATTGTTTTGTTTAAACTTTCTTTTCATATATCATCTTAGATGGCACTGTAATTGATAAATGGGGTGGCAGAGCAAGTAGTAAATCCTGTATAATGCATATTGCTTAAAATTTATGCAGTTTCATCGATTACAGCGCATCTAAGACGAGGAAAAAATTGGTTATAACAAAATTACTGTGAGTCTAACAAAAAGTGGGGTTCTTATTTAAATTGTCAAAAAGGGCCTCCCCCCTCTGCCTTACAGAGAGGGTCAGGGGCCTTTCAGCACCAGTTTATAAATTCAACATGATCTGTTCCAAAAATCATGTCTTTATCACAAAATGTACAATGATTTGCTTATCTGTCTCACTAATAACTAGCCTTTTGATGTCTTGCCTTCTTTATATGTTTCCATGCAAAGCAAATAGCAGTCATCCTAACTGGGTTTACTTTTGAAACATTTTAACAACAATTATCTGACAGTTCAGTGGGTATGTTAGACTTTTCTTAATATTTAGGGTTTTATTAGGAATTTTAGGACTTGTTTGCCACCCTGTATAAAACTTGCACTTGAGCATCAGATTTAACAATAATCTGTTATGAAAATCTGGGAGATAGGATCCAGATTTGTTTTATTTTGATATCAGTTGGAAATCAGTCAAATGAAAGATTTTAGGTACCAAGAATTTGAATTTATAAGAACACTGCTTTATCCACTTTGATTCTAGTGTTAAACCAGCTTTACAGGATTGCTGGAGCATGATGCATAGACAAACTGTCAGCTTTACTTAGCAGAAACCGACATTTTGAGGTTGTCTTTCAGCATGCAATGTGCCACCTAATGGAGGCATTCCTCCTGAACACAGAATGTCCGCCACATGATGAAAGCATTTTAAAGCTTTGATTAATAACTTAAGCGCAATTTACTGCATAGTTCAAATACTTCTGCCATTGTTGATGCATGTGTAAAAAGAAAGTGTAGTTACATGTTGGAGCATTCCTTAGAAGTATTTCTGAAATGTAGCGTTCTGATTGGTGGCCGCCATTTCCCAATGGCGGAATTTCTGATTACCCAATTGGAACGCTGCATTTCAAGAATGCTTCTAAGGAATGCTCCAAAATGTAAGTACCCTAAGCATCTAGTGAGAGCATTCAAATTGAGAATGTCAGCAGAAGAGCTGGCGAAGTTAAATGTCGTTAGTTTCTAAACAACGATCTTCAGAGGGCAAATTAACAAAAGTAGCGCTGAAATCCAATCACAAACATGTACATGTACATAGCGCCATAATTGGGCAATTGCATGTAGCTGTCTACCATTATTCATAAAGAAATGACATACACCAAAACATGTGAACAGCGTAAACCAATAAGCCGAAACCAAAAGTTGTGCTAATTGGAGGGATAGTGCTATTAGAATATGCATAAACAAAAAAATTGAATTTGTAACCAAAAAAGGACGCATTTTACCCGAAATATGATGTGCAACGCGCAGTAAAACGTTTAAATGTGAACTTGCTTGCTTTGCCTTTCTGCATCTGCACAGTACGCATCAATTTGAACTTTCAAAATGCGGAGCAGACGCAAGATACAATTAAAAGCGCATACATGTTAATCCAGCATAACTGAGAACGGTTTGGTAAACATGAACTTAAGCTCTTTCCCTTGGCCTTAACACCCAGACATGCTGTGCATACAGGTGGAAAATAATGTATAAATGGGGATTTCCAAGTGGATCAAATTTTTTTGTGCTTTGGCGATTAGTAATTGCAGGTACAATTTTTAAAATCGCCAGTTTGTTCCTGTATATTGTTGCACAGTTCACAGGGTTTGCGCTATTTCGAGGCAAGTTTGTTCTATAAAAGCAATCCTTGCCAACTGAGTGATCGTTGTGTAGAGGGACGCTATTTACAGGTTTCGGTGCACATGTAATGCACAATGACTGTCTCTCCCTCAGAAACGTATACAGAAGTGTCATTTTTGGAGACATGAGGAAATGATACTGACCCTGAGAGAAAACAAACATTGTGCTAAAGAATCATACAGCACTTAACATTTTTGGATCTCTATCAACTCAATTGTGGTGTCAGATTTGAAGTTCCATGCACGAATGCCTTTTAACTATTCGAAAAAAAAAAACATAGATAACTCTTTGAACAAAGCAATTGCACCGGGATGGTTGAAACAAAATAACCAATAAGAAACATCAACATAAAAAAGTCGTGGGAAAAAAAAAGAGAAAGAAAACTGAATAATGAATGCGTCTGGACAATTTCCGACTCAAATTTGCCGCCACTTAAACAACATCGACATGTACAATAATAGATATACATGTAGATAGATAATATATATATATATATATAGCTAAATATAAAAATGACCAATAATGTGCCAACTTCAGTCAATAATTATAAGGGATTAACAAAGAAATAGTACCTTATGTTGTAAATATGTTGTCCTTTCAACAGCTATTTTAAACAGCCCCCATTTAGTCCAATGTATGAACACAAACTACAATACATTGAGTACCTAGCCGCAATTCATGCCTCTAGCGTTTTTCGGCAAGGGACACAAGCATGGTCATTCGATCGACCTAGTGCAGAACCAGAGATAATTCTAAGGGATGCGATTCAGTAAACAAATCATGGTAATGCGTTTAGCTATCGTGTAAAACTAAAACTAGGATTTTCTGGGGGAAATGCGAAAGTCTGGCAATATCATAATAAATATTGGATAAATCCGTATTCCAGGCGATACAAATTTTTAAAAATAAGCGTTTGATATGAATGGGTTCTAACATTTCTGAAAACCCTTAACCAGACACAAGTTTCTTAAATTTCAGAAATATGATAATATGACAAGCTTGAACAAGTCACTGGAAATATTTGCAGAATTTGAGAACATTCGAGGAAGCATCTTGGAATATATGCAGTCATTAAAAAAATTCAGAACCAGGAGAAATTTTAACAACTATCATATAAAATAATTAAAGGCGAAATATTCGAAATATATGAGCCCTTAGCTGCCTAACTTGAATATCAAGATGCATTTTTGTAAAAGAACTTCTAAAGACCAATTTTTTTCAGATTTACATACATGTACAACGAAACGAAAACATTTTGACTAGATTTTGAAGAAGGGCTGTTTCATACAGCTTTCATTCAAATTTTTGAATACGCATGCTGCGTTCAAATGCTGAATTGCATGCCTGAGAACCCTAGTCATACGTTTGTAATGGCAGTATCTGGATGCAAACAACGTTCTGGAAGACCCCATCCTGGCATTACGTTCAATAAATAAATACTGTACAGGGCACACACAATTCGCACAAGGTTTACAACAAGAGACCAGACTGAAGCGAGATCAAACCTTCCGAAAATGGGGCAATTTGCTTACTTATTCAATTAGCAAGACAAACTGGGTTTGGCAATTCATTTACAACTTAGGTGCCAGAGTGGGTCCTCCAATGTCGTTAACCAGCTAATTTGCACCGAGCACTCTGGTTTGCATTTGCACACAGCAACCACCTCTGGTAGCATTCAACTAGATGGACCGTGAAACCATCCTTGCGTCACACTAAAACAAAACATAAAAATAAGAAACCATCACAGTAACCATTCTCAATAATGAGCGCTGTGCTATCTCGGGGCAGGTCGGTAACGGTAACTGGATAGTTAATATCAGTGTGCTAACCAGGGTGGCAAACACTTTTTCAGATTAAATATTTAGGACTTTTTCAAAGGTAACAATTTTTTAAATGCAGAATTTGATTTCTAAATCACATTTATGCCAAAATTAAGAGAAAATTTACTGTGTTTTTAGCGCAGATTCATAATCTGCAAAAAAAAATTGGGGTCCTTAGATAAATTTTCAAAAAGGGTTCCATACCATTACAAGGGAAGGGACTTTCCAAGACCAGTTTACATGTGCCCCAATATCTTAATTAGTTTTATAACTATTCAATATGCTGTTACGAAAATATTGATTTTATAATAAAATGCACAATTATTTGCTTAGCTGCATCACTATAATAGCTGTAGCATTTTCCAGTCTGGTCTTCTTCATATGTTGGCTTACAGAGCATATAGCAGTCATCATAACTGGAGTAACTTTTAGGAATATTTAGCACTTTTTTATTTTTAGGACTTGTTTGCCATCCTGGCTAATATTTCTACGAGCTGGAACAGGCACTTCTGGGTGCCGGATAAGCATGCTACCACACCACCAGAAACCGCTTTAAAAAAACCGAGGTCTGCTATATTTGATTCTAGAACTCTGGACCTGCCTGCATTGATCCACTAGTATTTTTCACTTTAAAAATTATTTGCACAATAAGCGCTCACTAGATAATTTGTGTCTTCCTGGGAGAAAGGCTAATGTGGCAGTGAATCTTAAAAAACAATTGTAAAACTAGGCAAACTTTAAAACAACCAAAGTTCAGAAACAAAACTGTATGCACTGTATGAGTGTATACCAGAATGAAATGCAATTTAGTATGGCAAGCCTAAGCAGGTAAACCAGTTAATCATTACGGACGTGAAAAGTGAAAATAATTTCTTATTAAGTCTTTTCAATTAAAAAGAGTGGGGCAATTGAAAATTTGCAGCTTTTTTATAATGAGGCTAAACTTTTTCACCTTGGGGAGCATCTAGTTTTATTGTGAAGTACAAGTTAATCAATGTTTAACAAGAACCTACTTGCTAACCCATTTCAAGAATGCTTAAATTTACGGTTTGAATTTGCCAAGTTTTACAAAATTCTGTCAATATTCATCCAAGTATGATTTGTTAATAACACTGTGGAGGGCATACAGAAAACTATTAAAACTCTTTAACTTGCCCAGTCTTACTTTGTCGTAAGCATGACCAAAGTTCAAGGTTAACACAACAGTGCCGTCCATATTCCATACCGTTTTTTAACCAAAAGTCAGGACGGATTGCCTCTCATTGCCATGCTCCTTTGCTGACCTCTTACTGCCATTCTTCCTGACAGTACAGATCATCATAGTAGAAATCGTCAAGAAAAATACATTGCATATCAATGGCCTTTCCTCATACAGCACCGCTGTCTTAATATGTTTGCATCCATAGTTCTATTGTCGTCATAATAGTAGGAATAGCAAAATCGGAGTGGCGACGAACGACACGATTTGTTGGGTAATGTCGCCACTGTGCTCCATGCAGACAAGTGCACAGAGAAGACGTACATCAATTTCTATGTAGCCTCTTCAGGTACGCAGGAAAAATAGCGCCGGCTGAGCCACGCCGGGCAGCATTCACACATCCACAGGTACACTTGCACATGGAAATTGTTGTATTTTTGTGGCATTTTTTTTCTTCGTCTCAGAAGATGGTGGCTGGATCAAAGGTATGCATGTATGTACAATTGCGTTGAATAATTCTGTTCCACTTATAATTATTAATGTACAATTCGCAGAAAAAATGGCAGCGGTAAAGGCAGCACCTGCTCTGCTAATATGATGCCAAGCGCCATGGCCAGCTATGCGGTGACGCCAGCACCCCCGCCGGCATGGGGACTCAAGCACTTGTCTAGGCACTTCCTGTTGGCGAATCCGAATCGTTTTGATTGGCAGCACTAAAAAAATATGTAAACAATTATTTTACTATAAGTAATAACAAGAAAAACAAAGGCGGGTATCCACCAAAGCAAACATACACAAACATTAAACGAAAACACGGAAACAATAATAAACTTCAACTTAATTTTTGCTTCATTCAGCTAACTTTGTCAAGTGATAGCCGTTTAGTAGATGCATTTTTTAATATAGAAAGCGATAGTAGCGCTATAATCAGATATGTAAATGTGTGGTATATTACACTGAATGTTTTTTTCGGTATGGACACTGTTTGTGCAAGTGTTTGACGAAATATAGAAAGATTTAGCAGCTTAGCGTGCAAAGCTAACGCTTTCGATAGGCTATTAATTTCGTACTGCACATGCCTCACACCTGCAGTCCAAACCATGTGTGGGACAGGCTAACCATACAGGTATTGATGAGCAGACGCTCCATCGTCCACGATGCGTAGTAGGTCATATTGTAACTAAAAACACGAGCACTTCGAAATATTTAATTTCATTAGATTAGACAGGTTACTACTTTGGAACGGTGGACCCGTATTGGGTGTGCTTCTAATCTTGCTTTCACCTCAGGGGGTATTTGGACAAATTCGACTATCATGAAAGTTAAGTATTGTAGCCATTAGTTTTTCAAACGATGAAGTAGGTATAGGTCCAACTTTTGGGCATACTTTCATAACATGGTGGATATCCTCTGTCTTGGCATTGCACAGTGGGCCCCTTTTTGTCCCAGTTTGTATCATTTTTTTGATTGAGCGTGGTTGATGGCATCCTCTTGAGAATTTCTTATCGTGTCGGAACCAGGTGGTCCCTCAAGTTCTAGAGTTGCCATTTATGTATTTGTAGACTTGTCTGGCAGGTCTACCATTTTCCATTTTTAATAGTCTGCAGAGAAACTTTAACTTGCTTAAAATAAACCTGTCAGCAAACCCAGACCAACCTATTTCACCTTGTATGACTTCCACTGCTGTGTATGGGTTAGCCCCAAGAGCAAGGCGTCCTAGTCTACATTAAGCAACATCCAGTTTTTTTTAATAATTTCTTTGGGGGAAACAAAACATTGGAGGCATAGGTGATTGCAGGTACTGCCACACCTTTTTATATTCCTCTTACAATTTCGTACCGAGAATATGCTTGAAATGCCACCTTTTCCACCAATCCTGCATATCTGTGGCAGCGTGTAAGTGTTTTTGCAAGCATTTCGGTTGCAAGTGACATTGATCCATTGAGAGTGACCCCTAAATAATCATATTATGTCACTACTTCCACAGGTTGATTGCACAGTGATCAAAATTGCTTTTCAGCTGGCTTGTCTTGGGCTATGAGTATTTTTGACTTATCCATTCTGTAGGAAAACCCATACTCCTGACCATAGATTGTAGTAATATTAAAGATAAGCTGAAGCTCATTGGGATCTTCTGATATTAAGATTGTCATCATCAAACATTAAGCATGGAAGTTTGTTCATCACCATAGCATATCCTAGACATGATTGTTTCAAACGTTTGCAGAGTTCATCAATGTAAGTAAGGAAGATGGTTGGGGACATAGGGCACCCGTCTTACTTCTTTTATAGTTGTGATTCCTTCTGTCTGGTGTCCCTTCCAGTTAATTTTGTAGATAGTTTTACGATAAGTTTCTGAATGACCTTTAGTTTCAGCACTAGCGCCATGACTTTAAAGTTGTTTCCATAATTTAAAACTTTGCACATTATCGAATGCACCTTTAATGTCCAAGAAGCACATATATAATTGAGTTTTTATACAGTGAGCCAGTTCTATCAGTTGTAGAATGACAAAGAGATATCTCCAATTCGTCTTCCTGACCTGAAACCATTTTGGAATTTTGTTATAGTATTTAGCTGTTAAATTTCATTATGTTTCATAAATTTCTTTTGCTTAATAATGCTGGCAAAAAACTTATAAATGCAGCTTTCAATTGCAATAGGGCGATAGCTACTAAGGTCATTTTTTTTCTTTTCCCTTAAAGATTAGCTGGATTTGAGTGAGGTTCCTGTCTTTGGGTATGTTGCCTTGTAGACACTTGGTTCATGGTTTGGAGGAGTTCCAATCTGCCATTAGTTCTTAGTTTTGTAATGAGTTCATTAAGAATTCCATCTTCTGCACAGGACTTTCCACATTTTAGTTTTTTTAATGCAAGCTTTAATTCTGACATCGAGATAGCTTTTGGGCTGAAAGGAGAGGGGAGAAAATCTCCACAGCTGTTACCGTTATCTTGTGCAGGTTGTAAGGAACTTCGACATGGTTCATCATCTTTCACAAATTGGAGGCCAAACATTCAGTTTTTTTTATAATTTCTTGGGTGGTGTCAGCTATTTTCCCTTGTGTATCTCCCTCACTTTTAGCTTGGCAGGCCTGATTCTTATGCTTAATGTATCGCCAAAACTTTTTCAAAATTTTACCACTTTTGTGGATATATCTAAATTTTCCTCTCCTGGTCAGCAATTTGTCTGTTGACAGTCGAGTGGTTTTCTTTCTTTGCCTCCATATATTTCGACCAAGCATCCATGATTGCTTGTTCCTCTTTAGATTTTTGAGCAGTGCCATACGATCGACATGCTTGTTTACATGTGTCAATAGCCTGTTTAACAACATCTGTAAACCATTAAGGATGTTGCTTCACTTGCCAGTAGTAGATTGATACTACTGTTTGTATGTTTGGGGCAAATGTATGATGGTCCTTCATTAGAGAGGTATATTTAGCCAATTGACTGGCATCATCAGATATGTTTTTCAGTTTTGGGCGGCTATTGCCTATATTTGTTTGAATATTAAGTTGGGTAATTTTCTTCTGATTATGCAATTGGATTGAGATTATTAGGCCATTATGATCAGTGTCTATTCTCAACTGTTGGTTCTAATCTATTTTCATAGCAGCTATATCTGACGAAGCACCATCATGTATAAGAATGTAAGCTATGGAGCTAAATTTTAGGTCCTGACCCAGGTGATTTTTTGTTTACATATATCCAGAGTATTGCATATCAAGAGGTTGTTTTCTTCACAGAATGTTTGTAGCTTGAAGCCATTGACATTGTCTTTTTGGTCAAATTCTTTGAGGTGTCCATTAAAGTCTACTAGTATAACTATTTTCCAACCTTTTGCCTTGAATAATGCTATTTTGGACTACTAGCAGTTATAGGTGTGATGTTTTATTGAGGATTACTGCCCTCCACAGCCATAAATATCGCGGCGATAGCAAAGTCTCTCCCTTTCCATTTGCAGGGCACCCAATGTTCTTTACAAGGTAGACCTAGTGGGAAGTCATTCCAATTTTGAGTGGGAGAAGATTCTTACACCGCCAAAATATTTATCTTTACTAGCCCTGTTATTCCCAAAAAACATCATTAGTCTTCGTATTAGGAATCACTTCCTCATCTCTTAGATGGGTCTCTGAAACGGCTAGCAATGATAATTTTTGTTTGAGCACGACCTCAATTAATTCTGTACTTTAGTACCATGTCGAATTCCCTGTGCATTAGTAAGTCCAATATTTATATTTAAATTTTTTTCTTACATGTCTGTTTTTGTTTACTATAAATATTGATTTTATTTTCATTAACCCCATATGTAGTCTTGACTATTAACATTGCTCATGGTAACCCTCGATAAGAATTTTCTCTTTTTAACATTCGCTCAATAAAAAAGAATGAGGGTTCATAAACATGGAAGCTAGCTTGTCCCAGGATAATTCATGTGGATGCCATCCATCACATACAAATGGTGACGTGAGAATCTGTTGGACGAAAAACGCTTTTCTATGTTAACGAATGTGTATTTATCTTACATGCATTTATACAGCAGGAAGGTGTTGATGCTTTTAATTTGAAAGTTTGTAACTTGGTATTGTCCAGGTCGTTCCAAAATTCCTGCAATTGCAATTTTGGTATTGGGATGCTTCAGTTTGATTTCTTGTGTGAGGGAGATTTCCCCACCTCTACATTGTTTCCTCCAGCATGGATTACGACAGTGGCTTCTTCGTTTTTTTGAGGTGGATGTGCTGCTAGTTAGTTCTTTTATATTATTTTATTGATGGAATAGTTGACCTTGGATGTGCCAGTACTGCTCCTCTGGCCTCTTCCCACTGGTTTGTGCAGTTGATATACTTACCAATTGAGTTGGTAATAACTAGCAAAGGTTTTTTAGACAATCATGCATCCTCTTCTTTTGGTTCCCTTAGTCTGATTGGTTTGTGTCTGGTGTTTTTTGCATTCCTTGCCAGTATGTGGAGGGTTGTCTCTTAACACCTCAGCACCTCACTTTTCATAGGACTAAATGTCTTTTTAACTGTCGTATCCTTTGGGTGCTTGCCTTCCAGCTACCGTGTCCCCACACATTTTTTTAAGGACATGTCTCAGTTATTTTTTTATTTCAGTTTCGCCCAGCTTTTTTTTTGAGAGATGAATTCTCTGTCACCAGTGCGGACATGGTGATTGCATGCGCACTTGCTATTTCTTGTACTGCCACTAGTTGTTTGTTTATGCCTTCAGTTGTTATAGAAACTCCTTGGTCTGGTTTTTATTTGCCATCTGCATTGGGATAGTCTTCTGATTAGTGCTGGGCATTACATACAGATCTATATCCTTTTGCAGTCAGCTTGCTTTATGCCCATGCATTTGAAGTGGAACCACTGTCTGCATATGGTATCCTGTAGCTGGGTTTGCATAATTGTAGCTATAAACTTTGTTCTCTATAAAGGCCTAGACTATCATTTGCAAGGCTGATGCTACACTGTAGAACTATCTATGGAATTTTTCTGTGGGATCTATCTGTGAAATATCTATGGAATATGTCTAGTATAGATTCCTGTATAAAGGCTTAGACTATTACATGCAAGGCTGATACAGAGCTATCTATGGAACCAGTGCCGGATTTACCATATAGGCAAACTAGGCACTGCTTAGTGGCCCTCACAAAATTTTAAAATAATTAAAAAATTGTAAAAAGAACTTGCAATAAATGTACTGCTTCTTTTTTTGGCATATGCACAATCCCTTTAATAAAAAAATTAAGCAAGCATTCCGAAAAATTGGGAAAACGCTGCCCTTAAGCCTGCCCGCACATTGATTAATACGGTTCTGTATGGAAGATCTATTGGCATTTCAGTATACTTATCAAATTAATATTTTTTTACAGTAAGAATACCTATTTATATTCACTATCCAACTATCTCTAGCTACCTAAAGATATTAAATAAATTAATAGAGCTTATTAAAAACTTATCACTTTTCTCAATGTAGCGACTTTGTTGACAATATACACGTGTTGGTCCACAAGGTCGATGTAAATTCTTTTGGACTTTCAAGATTTTGAGTATTCCAATATTCTATCCTTGTTATTTTTAAGCTACTCTTAACTATTTAAGCTATTCTAGCCTACTGAAATCTAAATCTAGGGTTTAAAGCTGAGTACACACTCGTCACACTTGCGCCTCAGCCATTTTACTTTTCTAATAGTGGGTTCTCACTCCCGCCGAGCGACCACGATTACGATGTGTGGACGGTACGCTTGTCTCGATCATTTGCGAACCTAATCAAAATACAGTGTGGACGATTAATCGTGAATGCGGCGAACACAGAGATTAGCACGAGGCAACGATCAATCGCCCATTCAAAGGGAAGATCGTCCTGACACACTGAGACAAAAGCGTCATCTCTATTTATGGCGCCACCTATGTGCAGGTGCAAAAAAACAAAAACTGTCTGCTAGGAGTGTCAATGCAATTAAGCCTATCTAAATGCAGGGTAACACATTAATCCACCCTGGTTGGCTTTCGAGTCCTCCATTTCATCATGCATGCGCATGTTGTAAATAATTTTAATTTTATTATTATTTTGTGATGCATTTTGGGAATTTGTTGGAATTGTGGGTAAAATTGCCCGCATTCGCTCCGAATAGAGGTGGACCATGACCTCAGTTTTGCTAATGACCGTGTCGATCATTCAACGGGAGTGTGGTCGCACCATTAACTATGCACGAGGTAGCACTTATAACCTCAAGGGCTAAATAGTAGTTAGATATCAATTAAAATACTTGTATTTGATTGAAACTAAGCATCTGCAATATCGTAAATTAAATAGTAGTCTCAAAAATGCTAAATTACACGTGTACAATGAGATTTCAAAATGCACGGGTAGGTGGCGCTTCACGTGTATTGCTGCGTGGGTAGGTGGCACTACTTGTGTGGCGCTCATTGTTAAAGGCGTGGGATCGTCATGCTAAAGTAAAACCTCGTGATTGCTTTTAACCATGCCGACGTTATACCCAAGCATGCATCCTTCAATTCGTTGATAGTTGGATCATGAACAGTAAGTAATTTTAGCATGCTGCCAAATCTCTCTAATGCGTGTAAAAACATTTGTCGACAAACACTTAGAGTTTGTTAT
Organism: Xestoiulus laeticollis; assembly: GCA_034698905.1. NCBI lineage: Eukaryota > Metazoa > Arthropoda > Diplopoda > Julida > Julidae > Xestoiulus > Xestoiulus laeticollis. Next base: position 374 of record JAQGCC010004644.1, on the reverse strand, counting down.
TTTTTTTAATGTTTTTAATTCATTGGCAAGACAAAAACGACTGAAACTGCAATTGACTTAAAATTCCACTTAATGTTTGACACATAAACCTAACATTGAAAGTTGCCTGTGAATTTCCCCAGCATTATGATTTTTTGCTAACAAAAGGTTAAGGATCGAAGATCATAACAAGAGGAATTCAGTTGGTGGGATTATATTTTGCTTCTATTCAATTCAATTTATTACCCTGCAGTCCGCATATAACAAGCCATTAGGTAGTGGCATAGCACCAGATTTTTAAGAGGAATAGTGTGCGGTCTTTCAACCATACCCTTTCCAATGGAGAATTCTTACGTAGACATTCACGTAGTCTGTGTAGCTCCAAATAAACCGAA
>JAQGCC010004643.1:0-12820 GCA_034698905.1 Xestoiulus laeticollis | reverse complement strand
TATTTTAGTTTTTAATTTTTTAAAAATTCCCTATAAATGGGAAAATTATGAAATTTTGATCATGCAGTAGCTACAAATATACTGCATTTTTACCCATATTTATTTGTATTATAACAAGTACTTTTTTTAAAAAAATGTTTTAAAATTTCCCCATAGCAAAACATGCAGTTCAGTTCCCCCTTAAGAGGTGTATAATAAAAAAATATTCACTGTCCATCAATTTTTTTAAAAAAAAAACTGTAGTGCAAAGATGATCATCATTAAATAAACATCAGTAGCAAAACCGATAAACTGGAGCAGACTAGTAACTGGTATAAAATGACCAATGTCATCATCCAACTTGACATTTTTTAACGAATTTGCTTTGGGTCAAACCCACTTCCTGATCTTTGGCCTACAGAAGCGAATAGTGCAAAGATTGTAAGATCAGCCTCGATAAATTATTTCACGCTGTCTTTTTAAGGATTGATCAAGGCTTCCACCACAGAGTACTGTCCATGAAGTGTAGCATTGACAATGGCCACCATAATAGGCTTGGACATCTGGGATTACATTGTGATATTCATTCTGGTGCTCTTGTCCTTTGCCATAGGCATTTATCAGGTCTACAAAGTGCGAAAATCGAAAAACACCAGCGAGTTTTTGATTAGATCCTCCAATGTCGGCTTGCTCCCCATCACCTTCTCGGCCATTGCCTCTCAGGTATCTGCTACAGGAATCATGGGCAATTCGGCGGAGGTTTACAAGCATGGAATCGTGTTCATGGAGACGGCCCTTACTGCTCTGCTAATCATTCCTATAGGAACCTACCTCTATTTGCCGCTCATATATGATCTCAAGACAAACAGTATATTTAAGGTAAGAATCCTATATATATATATATATAATGGTCTTATATATTTTTATATATTTATGTTTTATATCAGGATTTTATATTTGTCAACAGGAATTTTTTTGTGGGACTATGGGATAAAGTAGCATTTATCGTCCCATGAACATGCATATGGGATCCTATAAGGTTCCATAAGACGCTACTTTTCCCATAGAGTCTAATAACAAGAATCCCTTAAGGGGGAACTGAACTGCATGTTTTGCTATGGGGAAATTTTAAAACATACTTTTAAAAAAACTACTTGTTATAATACAAAAATAAAAATTGATAAAAATGCAGTATTGTTGTAGCTACTGCATGATCAAAATTTCATAATTTTTCCATTTAAAGGGAATTTTTAAAAAAATAAAAACTAAAATACGCCACTAGGTGGCAGCAGATACTCGCACGTTGTGTATTCCAAAAAAAAAAAATGAAAAGTATTTTAGTTTTTAATTTCTTAAAAATTCCCTATAAATGGGAAAATTATGAAATTATGAAAAATTACTGCATTTTTATCAATTTTTATTTTTGTACATGTATTATACCAAGTAGTTTTTTTAAAAGTATGTTTTTAAATTTCACCATAGCAAAACATGCAGTTCAGTTCCCCCTTAAGCAACGGGTTTCCATTAGGTCTCATTGCTCGACTCATTGGTCTCACTATAAGTCCCATTAATTTTAAATTTATGTGATTTTTCTATGGGACTGTATGGGAATTGTCACTTGGGTAACTGAATGAATCCCTTCTGGAACTATTGGAATTACTAGAATAATTGAGAAAATCTAATGAAGCAGGGATAATACTTGTAGTAAGTTTATAATTATTCTAAAGGCGGGTTCACACCAAGCGAAAATGTAAAACAAAAAACTGTTTTACAAGACGAACTCAAGCCGGGTTCACACCACGTGAAAATAGAAAATAGAAAGAAAAAATCGCGTTCAAACCTACCTTGGCGATCTGGCAAGTCGTCAAGATCAAAGGGAATTTAGGAAACGCATTTTTTTCACGTGGTTTTGCGATGACGTAACGTAAACCATGACCCGTCAGCAATTCCACTTGGTTTAAGTTACATCATCGCAAAACCACGTGAAGAAAACGTGTTTCCTAAATTCCCTTTGATCTAGACAGACTCTTGCCGGATCGCCAAAATGTTGCACAAAACCTGACTGTCATGTTCTGTCAAACAGAAAGGTAGGTTTGAACGCCATTTTTTTCTTTCTATTTTCTATTTTCACATGGTGTGAACCCGGCTTGAGTTCGTCTTGTAAAACAGTTTTTTGTTTTACATTTTCACGTGGTGTGAACCCGCCTTTATGTTCAATTATAATTTATCTGCTTTTACCCTTCAGATTTTAAGTAATTATAAGTAACTTATATAAACACTATTATGGGTGTGTGCAATATTTGAGAATGCTATACAATGTTATTGATAAGTTGAAATGTTTATTTTTTTATGCTTATTTTGGTTCGAATCCAGTTCATTGTCATATCCTGATGGAGTAATGGTGACCTTTAATACTTATTTTATGAATTTATCTTCACTTGAATCTATAAAGATTCCCAGCTAGACAATTTAAAAAAAAACTTAAAATAAGCATGATCTAATTTTAATGTCTGCTATTCTAGATGAAAGTCAACAATTCAGATTTTTCGAAAAAAAATACAAATTTATGATAAACAAATATAAATTGTTATCCTGATAACACATATTGATAACACATCCAAATGATCCCCTGGACTATTTAGTGTTAAAATACAATTCCTAGGTTTAAAACATGGTGTTTGTAAACAGGTGGGAGCACCAGACACCTCCTTGCATAGAACGAATTGTTAGCAAAACGTGTTCCACCCATAAATGGTGCTCGCATCAAATGATGTCCATTACAGACGACACATTCAGCAAAAATGACTGAATACAAGTGTTTCTATGTGGGGTGTAAAACAGGCTTAATTCGCAATTGAAACAATGCAAGGATGAAGGCAAGCAACGTTTATCTTTATTCAGGTAAATAATATAAATCATATAGCTTAAAAATATAAATTTATAATTTTATAATTTTCTGTTCAGCCTTAAATCACAAGAAATAAATATTCTAAGAAATATATAACAAATTATAATTTATTTACAAAAAATAGATGTATACTCGCGTACTGTAACTAGTGAGTCTGGCTATACCAATGCAAGATGCATGGACATCATTTGATGTGTGCGCCATCTACGGAAGGAACATGTTTTGCTAACAACTAATTTTGAGGGCTGGTGATCCCACCAGTCGATATCCACATTGGTACCCACCCATCAAAGGATTTCCCGGCATTTCCGTGCAAGATTTACAAGCACATTAACCTTGAAGTGGTTTTGTGTCCCAGATAATTCACTAAGGGAATTGAACGTGTGTTTACTGTGCATCAGGAAGTCATTAATGAATTCCTAGGGGAAACCGGAAAACAGCTACATGTAGCTTTGTTTAGACACACAGACTTGCAACACAGTACTTGCAAGCTTTTGAAGGTCTTTTAACTTCCTTTTTTTTTCGTACCTATAATAACCTTTAACCTTTTTTTTTTGGTGCCAAAATCAGTGAAAATACACTTTATGGTGCGGCCACACACCTGTACGTCGACCACGGTGCATGATGTGTGGGCGGTAAGCCCGAATTCGAATTTATTTAAAAAAAAAAAAAAACTTTCTTGAAATCTAGAGCTAATTTATTTAAAAAAAATGCCTCTTTCACTGTGTATAGAAAGTAGTCAAGGGTCCAAACTGACAATAAGACACAATTTCATTCCCATCAAAGATCTTGAGTCATATACAAAGGTATCTTTTGAGTTTACAGTTGATCTAGCTGACACTCAAAATTACTAAAGAATTGATTCTTTAGGATGTTAGCAAACTCGATAACATCTGACGTTTGACGCCACCTAAGACTTAAGCAATGATACATATTATCTTGGTAATAAATAGACTAAAAAATTACCAAAGCTGATAAAAATTTGTAATGTTTTTTTTGTGTGTGAAATCCGTTGTTCCCAAAGAGGTATGTATAACAAATTGAGTCAAATATTTGACGATATTATCCGACAAAACCAACATTGAAAACAATAGTAGGCCTACGAATATTGTTGTGAATACAGATTAAAAATTGAGTTTACATTACAGGTCAGTTGAAGGTAACTTAAAATTTATTTTAACCTGTTTTATTTAATAATCAGATTGGAACAAAAGTAATATCATGTTCACTGTCAAATACATTGCATGTACTGTACATGTAGGTGTGAAGTTGTTTAACAATGGAGTCATCACAAATGTAAACAATTTTTTAATCTTCTAAGGTCTACTTTATGATTTCGGCACACCATGATTCGAGCTATTTTAAGTCATCCATTAAAACATTAGCCTAAAAATGAGTGCCATTATTTAAATAATTTTATGGTGCAAATATGCCACTCTTAATTATTAACGATATACTGCAATATTATTTGCATTGTATTTTAATTAGTCTTGTTCCGGTTCAGCACATTTTACATAGCTTATAATCCTTTGAAAAGTTAAAAAATAAAAGGAAGTGACAACGTCGCAAATGTCATACATGTATGACACCAGTAAGAGCTGAAGCAGAAAAAGGTCATTTATTGTCCATTCTAAATTTAATAGGTCTGAATTGAAAAACGCGTTTATCATTAAAAGATCTGGGTGCTTGTGAGCTTTTTTTCTATTGGGATAGCCTTCAAAAATTTATTGAAATACTTTAGTTTTTATTAACAGTTATTTCGGTACCTAAATTTACCAAAATGTGCTTTGTACTGAAACCATATTTTCATTAAAATATTTCAAATTTAATCGCTAGATGGCTCCATCAGGCACTTCGAATCGCACTAGGTCGCGTCCGGCACGCCCAATGACGACACTAGATGGCAGGAATATCGCATTTCGAATCGGACCTTTGTCTATCCTATTGAGTGACGTCACTGGTGCAATCCAGTCCCATTTTAATGCAGGGTGAGAAAGAGGGAGACTGGAGCGTCATTGCAATCCCTTTGCACAGCATCAAGCATGCATTCCAGCTGAGCCATTGAAAGAGCAACATCACATAGTTGGACTCTTCTCGTTTTTCATCCTAAAACCATCAAATCTTCAAATGTTTTGAGAAACGTATTTAAATTTTATTCGTCTACTTCGGGGGGGATAAAATAGATTTCATTCGGGCATTAAAAATGTCTTCAAAACCGTGTTTAAGGGTCGGAAAAAGTGTGACGCGTTATTGCTGCATAAGAACGTTGATATGGATTTTCATGGCGTTCTTCATGTTGGAATCTGGATTTTGTGAGATGAACCAAGAGGATGATTATACTCTAGCCTACGTGAATCTAAGTTACGTCGATGCAGTCACTAAAAAGGTGCAGAGCAACAAGGAAGAGATTGGCAAGTTCAGTCAGGGTAAAGTTGGTGAATCTTCTGGACTTCTGGTGCATTGGAAACACCGCAATGGCAGTGTGAACTATGCCTGCGACAAGACACCTTACGACGGGGAAATAATCCCTAAAGAGTCCTGGATTGCTTTGATCAAAAGAGGAGGATGTTCCTATGCCAGGAAGATAGCCAATGCAGCCTACAATAATGCCTCTGCTGTTGTGGTCTATGACGACAGGGAGGGAACCACTGTCAAGATGCCAAATCCTGGAGGTGAGTTTCATTTAGTTGTAAATACTGGATTCATGGTGGGATAGGGCTTATAGCGTCTACAAACGTTGAGATCAGATGTCGGAAAATGGAGAAATGATCGAGACTTTTGAAGTCGACCTTGATGTGGCTTTGGAAGGTGTGTGCGGAAGAAGCACTGATCTCTCAACATTAGGCTACATAACAGTAGTTTGAACTGTACAACTCTGCCCTGGTCAAAAGTTGTATTGTTTATTTCGCCTATTGGTTTTTATTGTTGACAATAGCATCATAAAAAATCCGGTTTGAACTTTTTTAATTTATAGTCAAATGATCCAGACAATACAAATCAATAGAATGATAGAAACCAATAAGACCAATAGAATTCCTATATTATTTTCTATGGAATTTTTCACCAGGGTAGTCTGGACTTGTCATAATTGCATTGTTCATTGGGGTGAGTTAAAGGTGGTCTGGAGTACATGTACTCATTGTCCCAATCAAGTCCGTAGGCCTACTCGTCATCTTCGGATGGCTCAGAGGATGGGTTAAAGATAAATCGGTCTGGAGTAGGCTACTGTTGACCAATGGCTCCTCGGCCTTAATCCATCTCAAAAAATAAGCCTATATTTTTCCACAGGGAGTCAATTATCACCGATATGCAAATTTCGTAACTAATATAGGAATAGTGTCATAGTTTTCTGTCGCGACCCTTTGTTGTTAAAAGTAATCAAAACACTGACCTGGATATCAGGGTTGGGCAACATGGGTAAGGTCCTTAAACCATAGGAAAGGGACCAGGGGGTACGGTTAACCCCTTTAATTTTCTTAATCGGTTTAAGACCCCATTCTCTTTTTGACTATCCTGCATAGGCTGTCCATCTTATCCAGGTCAGGCAGCCTGAGTTTCAAGTTTTTGACTTGACCCCTATGATTTGCCTACATGTACCATACTCAACTTTTGACGTTGATTTCTTATTAATTCCAATTAATTAGTAATTAACTATCTATAAAAAGCAAAGACTGTACATGTACATGTAGTGCGACTAGAAGAAGGATATATTAACCTTCAGTATCACGAAATGTTAATTATTCCACGACAGTGCTATCTCGTTTTCATCCACATTATACAGCTTATGATCGTTCAATAAATCCCCTATCCTATGCTTAAGTTGCCTCATGCACTCACTCACTCAAGAAATCCCTGCTGAAGAGCCGACTTTTTCTTAGAAGAAGTCCTTTCTGTATAGGAATCAGAAGGTAAAGGCCATCTTGCAAAATGCCCCAAGACACTCCTCTGACATATCCTGGTTGTGTGCCACGTGCAGTTTAGGGCTGACAAACATGTAAGAAGCCACGTGGTCATGAGGTCCGCCACTTAAAAATATAATAAAAATGTTCAAATATGGACGTACTAAGGCCTAAGTTACAGAAATTGTTGTTGTTGTTATGTGGGGTTTTAGGGCCCAGTTACAGAAATTGGACCCTTATGGATATACGGACATACATACTTGGTCATGTTCGTATATCATATAATGATAAATTTTGGAGTCGAATACCATATGCAAAGGGCTCCAATTTCTGATATGCCAATATGTATCCATCAATGTAGGCCTAACATATATATAGAATCATTAGAATGTTCTTTGATATTTCCCTGGGCGAAATAAATATAATGATATCAGTATGATATTATACTGTTTTCACTAGACCAGGGGTCGGCAACCTTTTGAGACGGAAGAGCCAAAATTTATAATTTACAAAATTTCTCAGTTTTTAAAGAGCGACTTTTTGTATTATGGTATACAGTGAAGCCTGTATATAGCGTACTCGCTTGGGACCGAGCCATGGGGTATGTAATTTGGAGGGATCTGCTATATGGACACCCACTGGTAAATGTACATGTACATGCTACAGAATTATACATTTAAAGAGTTGACTATTATCAATACATTGATTGATTGAATTAATTGATTATTATTATTAATTAAGGAAAGAGCATTTCGTTTTTACCCTGTAGGTAAAACCATTTTTAAATGTGTTGTGCAGGTGTACATGAAGGGGCTCCGTATCACTTTTCTAATGTAATGCTAATGTAGTGTACACTACGTTTTTGGCATAACCCTTGACATTTTACATGACCTGATTTGGATTTACCACTCCCAATATGTCACATTTCACCATTTACACTTCAAGTACGCTATTCAAAGGTAAATTCGTCTTTTTGTCGCAGGAAACGAGTACGCGAGTCGCATTTCGCAGGGTATCCGCTATATAAGGTGAGTTTGTTCTATATAAAATCGATCCGTGCCGACCATAGGGGTATGCAACTTCCAGGTAGTACGCTATATAGAGGGCCGTTACATACAGGTTTCACTGTTTACACAACTTGACATCAAAAGAGCCGCAGGTTGCCGACCCCTGCACTATTATACCATATACATTAGACATCAGTATCTATACTGATGTAAATATACCATATATACTGATTTCAGTATCTATACTGGTACAAGTATATATACCATATTGACATCGATATCTATATTGATGCCATATTAAACCATTTTATGATATTATGACAATTTCTTCAACTTTTCCTGAATATTGGCCTACTGTTTTTTCTGCTCCTGCAATGCTAAACAACCTAGTCATCAATAACAGGGAATCTGTAAATGAACCACATGAACTCGAAATAAAACTTGTAGCCTATGTTTATTTGTAAGAACTTTAAACCAATAAGTACAATGTCCATATATAGACAGATAGTAAAGGTATACTGAATGGAAACTTACACTGATGGCAGATCATGCTATACTGGTGTCAGTCAAACAGTTCAGATTTATCATAGTGGTATAATCATTAATGATGAAACTATAATTTATACTGATTTTGGTATGGGGTATACTGGCATCAGTTAAACATTGCCTACTGATGTCACTATGGTGTACTGATACTAGTATAACTAATCAATATCAGTATGACTTCAATTCAATTCCTTACCCTGCAGTCAGCATGTAGTACATTATTCCATGTGGCAGGGGGCAAAGTGCCAGAATTTTTAATGGGAAGAGTATACGGTCGTGGCCGATTTTTGGTGAACTATCCCGGCATTTGCCTTTACGTGCCTATATAGGCGATTAATGCAGGTTGTGGGGAACCACGAAAAACCACAACCAGGATAGTCGACCGGGGCTCAAACCCAGGTCTCCCGAAATCAAGGAGCTAAGCATAACCACTAAGCCAACCTTGTCGGTTGACTATACTGATATTGGTATTTGTTATACTGGCATCAGTCAAACATATTGCCTACTGATGTCACTATGCTGTACTGATTCCTGTATAGCTCAGACTGTTATCAGTTTGTATACTAATATCACTATAGAATTTACTGATATCAGTAAGATTTTTCTGATATCAGTAAGATTTTTCTGATATCAGTAGGCCTATATTTATTTCGACCAGGGTTGATAGAAATTGTGGTGTTTATATATAAACAAATGATTCGTTGCAAATCATTTCGCTTATTGATTAGTTTTGTTTGTAATAAGCCTTCATTCACCCTATATAGGTTTGCAGTAGGCCTATAGTTAATTGTAATTCGTACTGTTTAATTAGTTCCATTGCACTCTATGATGCTGGATGTTTTGGGTCCTTTAGGGTGTAGGAGGTCACAGTATCAAGCAATGAATATGGTTTCTTCATAAATATTTCAAAAAGTTACTATTTTAAAATTTTGAAAAAAATTACACACTTAAATTTCGTACCATTATCTTAAACCTCCCAAAGTTTCATTTTGGTATCATGATTAGATCGCGCTACATATTATTATTTATATGTTTATTTCTAATATGGTTCTGTATTAAAATCGTGTTTCTATCCCCAAGGAAAATTGAAACTTTCACATGGTCAGTTATAGTTATCTTAAAAGTTAATGTATGCATTTGGCATAGTCTGCCAGCACAGTGCTTCCAATCTTTCGTCTATGGAAATGAAGATTTCACATTTTTGCTCATTTAGAACATGTTAGAATTTTTAATTTAGATAGGACGATGAAAAAATGAATTGTTTCTTAATCAATAGGGCCTATTAATTCAAGGTGCTTATTTGCAGAATAAATTGTATCCTATAATAACTTCTTTGAGCAACGAGACAAGTTCTCATATTTTTCAATTCTCAGTCATCAGTAAGGCAAGGTCATGACCATGGCAAATTGGTTTAAAAACTGGAATAGTCAGGAAAGTTTAAAAAAGTTTAATCTGTGCGAACCCTTTACGTGTTCCTGTTATACTACATGACCATCTTGAAGATCAAGGTTTTTATGTCTCCAGTCATGAAGAAAGCCACTTATTGAATCTCTTCCGGCTATTCGTCTTTCTTTGGACGTTTGGAGCGCATATGCATAGTTGGGAACTTGGGTAGCCTATACTTTTGCTGTTTTCTGCAGAAAAAAAAAATTCAAGTAAAGACACAAAAAATAATGTTTTTTCTTTGGCCAAAATAGCAATGTGTAGCAGTAGGAAAATGATCGCAATGAAAATGTAATCTTTTTTGAATGGAGAACAACGTGTGCTCGAGCGAGATAACGCCTTTTTATTATTTCAAGCACAAACGGGAAAATGGAGAGATTATCGTGTCGACGTGCATTTTAATTGGAGCACACCCGTTTTATTTATTATCGTATTATGGTAGAAAAATAATACGAGCTAACACGAAAACAGGAGCGTTGCCTGGGTGTTTTAAAATTTAGCTACCCTTAATTAAAGCACTACATGTATCTTCATCAGGAACTCTACACTTTACAACTCCACACTACAAAAACCCAGGTCACGAAATCTGTCTTGGCTTAGACGAAATTAATATAATTCAAATTAATTTGGTAGCTGGCCTAAGATTAGAAGAGGATAAAATTCATGACCTACACACTAAAAACGTTGGGATAAAATTCAACCCAATACATGTATTAAGTGCTGGACATACCAACATTGGTTAACATTTGGTTGTTACACTTAAATTCAACCCAATGTTGGTATGTTCATATAGCACTTAATATTGAGTTGAATTTTAACCCAACGTTTTTAGTGTGTACCCTAATTTAAGCATGAAAACGTGTTTTTACAAAGCTCAAATAAAAGTGTATGACTTTTAAATGAAGCGCCTTTATGATATGGCTGGGAACATTTCAGCTTCTCAATTTCATCTAAGTCGTATAGAATTCGTGACCTGGGCTTGCGTTGGAAAGTAGATATAGCACGACTTTCCAATTCACACGACGTTTAGTCATTTTTAACTCCTTAATACTTATCAAGGTAATAATTGTTAGCGTTAATATGAAGAAAGAGAAATAAATGAAATCTTTACAACGTTATTAAATCACGAGGGTAGTTTAACGTGTCCATGTCAATGTGTAAGTAAAACAAGTGTTCTAACCACGTGTTTGACTTTAGTGTCACATAGCGATTATTTTACAGTGTCCTGTATAGGCAGAAAGTGTTGTGGCTTAATTTGAATTTGGTAATTCGGAAATGTAGGCATAAGTTAATATACCCGAACTCCCGAAATAATGTAATTTCAGGTAGAAACAAACAGCAGTGTATGTTATAAATAAAGGGTTTTTATATAGGCCTAGCTACATATAAATTATATCCAGACCTAACGCCAGGCCAAACCTTGCATATCATACTGTTGAGAAAACAATTCCAAAGTTAATCTAATATTGAATAAAGAAATGTCATATTTTGATAACTTTATTTCTAAAATTTGCGTTTTAGGAAACGTCCTCCCAAAGTTTAAAAAGGTACGTGTCTATGATCTGAAGATTACAAAAGTTGTATATGTTATGTACATGTATATGTACATTACATTCATGATGTATGCATTGGCGTATCACGCCAGATTGCAAGTTTCCAATATCCTGAGAGTATTTGAATTTCATATTTCACTCCTGGTGAGTAATTTGAAATGATCAAGTATTACGTGTTTCGAGGGTACATGTAATCGATTCAACGTTCAAGAGTTCTTATACAGTATTGTTCCTTGTCATATCTATTTTATCTACATAAGTGTGGTCATCTAAACCCTTCTTCTTGAACCCTCAACTCCTAACACGACACCACAGTTTTGAACTTCATAAGTAAACTTTATCGATGATTTTATATGGTGTTTACATTGTGAATATGTACAATTTCAAATACTTGAAATTTTGTGATATCTTATTTGGAGAACTTCTGTTTTAATGATTTCTTTGAAAAAGTAAGGGTTTTGTCTTCTTCAAGTTTTTAGGTAACTTTGTAATCTTTATTTAGTATTTTTCTAAACCGTTACCTAACCAGGGAATATGATATCTACCATCTTGAATTTTAAGATTTGTGGTTCAAAAGTGGCTACATTGCTAAAGATTTCTTATTTATTTCGACTATTTGCTGAAAACTTTTTTACAATTGAAATAAAAACATTACACGTACATGTAGCTTTTTTTCTCGAGTTATTGTCTTGAAAAAAATCCTGGTCTTATTATCATGCTGCTAGATGGGTAAAATACGTTACCTCCCAAAGTTTCAGGAGGATGCTCAAGAGGAGAAAGTTTCTGAACAAATTTGTTCAAATCAGAAAATAGAATGAAGGAAATGCATTCTGAATGGTATTTACATATATATTAATCGCCGTTATGATATGGATGTTGCATTCATTGTCTTAATTTTGACCACGTTGTATTAAATACATGTATATATAAATCTGCTGAAATCAGTTCACTCATGTCTTTTAAGCGATTCTCCTGTTATTTCGTTATACCAAATTCAGATGACCATGCATGGATCTTGTCACATGGTAGAACATTTTCTTATGCAAAGGTTTTATATTGTCTAACAATTCAAATAACAGTCCCCGGAAATGGAATATAAAAAAAAGAAAACCTTGTTTTTATGAAAGCGTAACCTTAATCTCACCGAAATCTGTGCATGCCTAAAGTCCATTTTATCTGCAATTATTGGGTTACTTTAATTACAAATAAAGGGGAATTTCCAAAGACAGCAACAGCCACGTTGAATTTGAAAAGCCCATCATTGTTTATTATCTCAAAAATATATGTAATTAAAACGTTCAAACACGCCATGGCCACGGGGTGGATCTTGTTTTCAACTTTTAAATTAATGCAAATTAACGTTTTGACCCTATGTAGAACAGCATTATAGGTACATGTATCATAATGTGTTCTTGTGAAACACAGATGGCACTTTTTATCCACGATATCCATAGTTCATTGAACAATGGAAAGGAAGTGGATGCC
>JAQGCC010004642.1:0-12827 GCA_034698905.1 Xestoiulus laeticollis | reverse complement strand
ATCTGTTTACATTTTTTAATAACTTCTTCATTTGGAATATATTTCTAGGGTCGGTATTAGCTGGACCACCCTGTATAATGCCAAATGCAAGTTATAACAATTCATCTAACGATATTTTTTCTTTTTATTTAGTAATTTTATCATACATGTAGCTGATTTTTACAGAAAAAGTTATCATAATTCTGCCGCCGAACAGCCGGGTGAATCCTGCAGAATTCTGAGAGATTAGTTTTGTATGGGAAAATATTCATGCATTCCATGAATCTGATGGTACATGTATTATCTTGAGTAAAACTATGACCCTGTCAATGTTTTTGCTCAATTTGCTTAATTGAAAAATATCCTCAGCGCCTAATTAGTCAAATTCAGCTAATGACGATATAATTTTTATGGAAATAGTGCTGTCAACAACAACAAAAAAGCACTTTCAGAACGGTACAAGAAAGATTACACAAGGACAGGGCATGATAGATGATTAATGTGTTGAGCATGCCGTTGAAAACATTTTTAACCTTTTCTTTGTATTCTCAGCTTTAGAATCCTGGAATTGGCGTATAGTAATTCGTATTGTCGACTTTTAAAGTGAACTTGTTATAAAGTCAATAAAGACGATAAACCACTTTATGTACGTTTTTCAAAGATAATAGATCGTGAAATACTTCACTGTCCCCAATGTCATACCCTAATGGTAGAAACTGTCATCGAAAATGGAAAGATTGATTTGTCATTACTTGAATGGGTCGTGTATAGCACAAATGTTCTTGCTAATAGCTGAAAACCGCGCAATACGAAATAAATCACCTGCAAATTGGCACTGCAGACACTCTTCGAATTGCACTGCCATCACTTACTTGTTAGTTATTTATTTAAGCGTAATGAAAATCCTTTTACCTTCTTCCGCTGATGAAAGCAATCCAGTGCCTTCTATAACTGATAGAATGCGTGAATACTGTTCCTTTATTGGATAATCCCAAACCCGAAATTTTGATTGGTCGTTCGTGCTGTTCAGAGTCATATCTTTCCAAACCCTAGAAGCAATTAATTAGCACGACTTTAATTTCATGCGGTTTACTGATACCTTTTCATTTGGACACTAGGGATCAATACATGCCTGTAAAGCTCCTCCTCCGCTGAAGCCATGTTCTTAAAATAATCGTGAATGGTAGTGCCTCTGACCACTGTGTAATTGATCTTGGATTGCTTGGCCAATTCCTCCATGGAATTTACTGGACTCTAAATCCGAAGAATATGGGATTAGTCTGCAACTCAAAGAATCTTCAATTTTTTTTTATTTCACAAGGCCTTTTAATCGCAGAACATCTGATAGCAACATGTCCAATGCCATAGCGAGGAAATTTAGTGCCCAGGGCAAAACACCCAAATTTGCTGCAAAACACAATTTTGCGATGCAAATTCATGGTGTTTCGGTTTTTTTAAATCCATAAAATTTTAGGAGAAATAGAACAGAATATAGAACGATATTCCTGCCAAGTTTGGTAACTTTATCTTGAAAATAAAGTGCAAAATCCTCTAACATAATTAATTTACGGGATAAAAATTGAAAAAAATGCAAAATTATGGTGGTGTTCCGGGTTTTTTGAAGTCCATTAAATTTCAATAGAACAAGAACACAATCTAGATCAAACGATATTCCTGTCAAGTTTGGTAGCTTTAGCTTAAAAATAAAGTGCAAAGGGGCCCTTGTTATCAGTCGATCATTTCTTGACAATCATTTTAATTTGACTTTGATTCTTGACTAAATTATTACAATTTAATTGCTTTAATTAAAAGTATAGCCTTAGGAAGCCCCCTAGCCACTGGTGCGGAATCCCCCTCGCTACGCCACTAAACATGTCGTATAGTAAAATCTGCGGACATCAAAACAACCAAATAGGTCAGTATTACTCGCTTTAACTACCATCGCCCTTCCTAATATTACATTTAAATATTGGTCTAATGCCACTGCATATCGTACTCCCCCTCATCATGCAGGCCTGTCTATAACCCCCTAAGGTTGTCAACAGTATATATTTATTCCTTCAGCTCGTCAGGCTGAAACCTGAGCTGTTTACCTTATTCCTAGTATCGATTAGTGTTATCAATATTACAATGAAACATTACAGAGGGCAACCAGCTTTTGTCATGCATAAACAATGAAATTGAACTATTTCCCCACATTTACGCGTGGGACTACTGCAATTTCTATCCATGTGATTGTGATAAGATAAACTATGTAAAAAATATAATGTTACGAAATTTAAAATCTATCATAACTTACCTGCATTCTTTCTACTGTTAAAAATGCAGCTAAATTCGCGGTGAAGGTGGCTAACATAAGAACGACAAAGATCCAATAGGCAGCTACTAAGATTCGGCCAGAAACTGCTTTTGGTGGTTCACCACCCCCTGAAATTCAATATTAATCGATTAATTTAGATAAGTTTCAGCCAATTATGAAATACGAAGGGGATTTGGGTTAAAGGTATAGAATAAGAAATTGTTTAAGCGATGTCTATTTTTTATAGATTATCATCATTCATCCATGATAATTAAAGTATGTAAAAATGGCATTCTTCGATTCGAAACAATGAAAACATAGGATCCAAATTTATACATTGCATACACTACTTGTAGAATGCAATACCAGCCTTATGCTAAGGTTCATTACCCTCTGGAGCAAGCCCCTGCGATGTCAAATTTCAAAAGCCATTTTCTCCATAACTTATAAAATTAAATTAATGAAAAGAATTGCTTAATATTCATATGTCACTTCATGTTATTTGGCAATTGGCATAAATAGCATTTAGGAAAATACCCTACAATATTTGACACAATGAGTGATGTCAAAGCTAATTTTTTTTTTTTTTTTTTTTTTGCAATATTTTAAATTGATTTACAAAATTTGATGAAGTCGTGAAATTGTGTTAATGAAAATATAACGTCTTAGGAGACCAGTAATATACTTAAAAACTTAGTAAAATAAAATTCTTAAAAATAATAGGTCGTTTAATTAAAACCATCTAAAATACCTTGTGGAGTCATTGAAGTCAAGGCGAACCAAAAGCACTCGGATAATGTAAACTCCCTGCATTTGTACGGATACAACTGTTTATTACGTCCGCTGTAAGGGCTATATCTATCAACTACCCACAGAACGAGAGCAGTAACGATCAGTGCAGCCAAGATGCACCACCAAACCTCTTCCTTCAAGACGGACATGAATTTAAACAAGGACGTTGTCTTCAATGGCTTCCTCATCACTAAGAATAATATGATAATTATGCAGACGAAAAACCCAAAAGCTACCAATTAAGTGAGCCACCTACCAATCAAAATGCCGGATTGCTCAAAATAAGGAGCCACAAAATCGACCACTTCTTCTCTTTCCGAGGTTATTGTTAATGGGGCAACAATCATGTCAGTAGCCTAGTTGAGTATGACACGAATAATTAACATCGTAAATAGCAATTCCATATGGTCATAGCATGGAATTCATCCTGTAGCTGAAAACTGTCCCAAGTAGCACTCAATATTAGACCTCGATTGGCCGAATATTGGAGCAATATTGGTTAAATTGGCAACAATTGGCCAATGAAACATATATTGGACTGCTAGTGGTCCAAGCTTACTAGGCAACATTGGGCCAATATTGCGCTCTTATTTTGCATTCAATAGCGGGCCTTTATGGCCCAATTTATTTGCCATTGTTGGTTCAGTTACAAATTGAAAACATATGAGGACCAATATTGGGCCTAAATCTATTTCAATATAGGCCCATTTATTGCAATCCATATCTTGGCAATTGTGGCAAAATGTTAACATTGCAATATTGTGCCAATGTTGAAAAATTCGTTTTGCATATAATTGGCCAATATTGAGTGCTACTTGAATTCGTTTGCATGAGCACAAGGGCACATGCATTATCCAATTTGATTTTCAGCTAGGTTGAAATCCATTCCGTGACCGCAGCTAATGATTATGAGAATGCTTGTTTGTTAGAATCTACTTTTAAGAAAGGTAGAAACAAAAATGCAATTAAAAAGTAAAATATCAAAGCCAATGGTTACCCCTTCAACTAAATCGCCGATGAGTCCGTTCCAAGTGCCATTTGCCAGTTTCAATCCAAAGCTTTCATTATCTCTAGGGAAAATCAGTTGATAGCGAAATTTCATTTCGACAGCCAGTTTATCTAGAAGTTCCATACAGAATCCTTCTAAAATAGGCTGGCCGTTGGCGTCCTTCATTCCATTTCCATTAGCATCTAACTTTGGGTACACGAATGGCAATTCCTAGAAAGTGTAAAATAAACAGGTTTCTAAAATTTTAATAAAATACAAAAACTGAAAATAACATAGTAAAATAACTATAGTGAAACTAGAATTTTTAATTTAAAAGTTACGTTCGAATGCAAGTTAGACTAAAACTAAAAGGGCAATTTCTGCGATGTAATGACTAAAACAATTGATCTAAATGTTATTAAGAACCAAATGCATTGTTAGCAGTCAAATCAATTAAAAATGTAGATGTTGTCTAACTTAATAACTAAATATATAGCACAGTCAGTAAATCACACTTGCAATAATAAGCTAATGCAGCCAACTTGCAAATTCGTGAAGTTCTTAAATGCTACTAGGGCTAAAGTATTAGAGAAAAATACAATCCCATTGATAAACGTATTCCTAATATCGCGATTATAACTGCAGGGTACTCAGAAAATGTAGATATTTATTGTACAAATATATGTAAAATTATCTAATAAAGCACATCGAGATGTAGTTTTCACCTTAAGGCTTAAGCATTTAGTTATCATATACCGTACTCAAAAGTTTTTTTAATGTTTTAATTTATCCCCATAACGGCTGAGTCCCTTGAGTCTCTGTATGTGTATAGCAACATGAATAACCTTAAGGAAGGGAAATGACGTTGATTCTACCATGTTTGAAACGATGTTGAAACGAACGCAGATATAAAAATAATATTCAGAAAGTTTCCAGAAAAATATCCTAGTGCATTTTCTACGGAACCTATTTTTTCAAAATTCTTATCGAATTATGGCGTTTTTCATTCCCAGAAAACAAACCACACAACTTTCCACTATAATTCTGCAGAATTTCGCAGAAATTTACATGATGAAAAGTGTCGGCTGCATTATCTTTTCTTCGGATCTCAGTTATTAACTGAAATACAGTTATTAACTGTATTTGGTACCGTATATAATGCCAAGCTATAAAAATTCCTTTAAATTTTAATAGACCATAGTTAGTAAAACAAATTTTTATAAACTTCCCTCCTTCAATTTTATAGCAGTGATCATTTGAAAACGCATGTAAAATGTCTTTACAATGCATTTTTGCAATAGATTTCAAACAAATATATTTTGAAAAAATGCATTTAAAAACTTAAAAATTCCAGATTTTTAAAGCATTTTGTAACACGGTTTAATACAATGTGTAGTCTCGGTAATCCGACACCTTTTTGACCAATAACTGTCGGATTAGCGGAGCATATTGAGTTTACATGTACACTCTACAGTGTTCTCCTCTTTTGCATATCGTTAGTCTTAAAAAAACTTAATTGCTTTTTTTGTTTAGTTACATTAAAATACATGTATAAACAAATAAACATTGATTTATAGCTCAACTGCCAGAAATTCATGTCGTGGTATAAAAGAAAATTGTTTAACCGACAGAATAGTTACCATATTGATATGTTTTGTGATACGAATGGTAATAGTTTGGACGTTATCTAAATTACATGTAGGTGAAATAAAACATCCTATGTTATTGCAAACTGCACATTGAATTCTCAGTTCACACATTATTATCTTTTCCTCACATTTATTATTTTTTTTAATATTATTTTTACAATGTTCGGAGACTTCGTGGACACCTTAGGCTAGCTACATGCATATAAATATTTACACCAAGCTGTTCGTTAGTTTATAAATGCTTGAAACCCATTGTGATCAATGCATTAAACATCAGTACGCACCAATGTCCAAGTAGGCTTGAGCCTTATAACATTACTTACCATCAAGGTTCCAACTCTAAAGATTCGCTGAACTAATTCGTCAGTGTCTCCGGCTAGATTTTCAAACTCTTTGTCCATTGTCCACTTGCCAATCTGTAGAAATAAAATCCAAAAATCAAATGCAAGCACGTGTAACCGCTTTCTGAATTTATCACTGCGCCTTATCGTTGGCAATCACTTGTAACAGCGATGCTACTGATGTTTGCTTTCAACGTTTATTTAGGGCAGCGCTAAGCCAGCATTTCGAAAAAAAATCGCATTTCGCTAAAACTTTTATTTAAAATTCCTACCGTATGAGTGCCTGTTGAATTTCGCATCACAACATCCATAACTACATTGAAGTGAAACTTGGAATCGTTATAATTGATGAAGCTCATATCACTCACAGTTTGCTAAGGAGACACCAAATTGCATTTAAATTAGTACTATGATGATGTTAAAATTTAAACAATAATAAAAGTAACTTTCACATTAAGGTCATTGTGGAAAATCATCACCAGATTATTTTTTTGGATTTATAAAAAAAAAATGTTCTACATACCCACATGTACAAAAGTATTTTTTGAATATTTACTTACATTAAATGCAATAAAAAGTCATAGGAGTTTGTAACTCCTTAATTAATTTCCATAAAATATATTTTTATTTTTAACAGAAGCACAATGGCACTTAAAGCTGAACTAAACACCCCCTTTCCTACAAGTAAATTTATTGACGAGCCCAGCATATTTTCTAAATAAAATTCTGCGAATAAAAACATTGGTAAAAATACTGTGTTCATAGATCTAGTGCACAGAAACCATGTTTTTTATGAAAATGGCACTTAAATTTTAAATTTTAAAAATAAGAATAAATTTTAAATTTCACGTGGATATCACGTGGCTAAGTCTTTGATGCCACCTGGTGTCAGCTACAGGCGTTTTTCGGAATTTTTTTTAGGAATTTGAATTTTGTTACGAGATTAGCAAATTAATTATAGCAGTTAAGATAGGTATTTTAATTTTAAAGCATGAATTATTTATCTATAGCCAGGGCCCAAAAAACATTTATATTAATGTCTCTTTAATATAATGCAAGTAATCAATAAATTTTCGAAACACGACGATAAATTGCAGGTAGCCGACACCAGGTGGCAGCAAGACTATGCAAAACACCCGCGAAATTAAAAAAAAATCTAATTTATTAATTTTAAAAATAACCAGATATTTTTATAAAAAAACGTGGTCTCTGTGCGCTATATATATCTATGAAAACAGAATTTTTACCAATTTTTTCCCCCTGCAGAATTTTAATTAGGAATGTTTAGTTCAGAAAAAAAAAAACCGAGAACTTCAAGCAAAAAAAAAAAAATACCTGCGCATAGTTGATGAACATATTTTTATCGCTTTTTTCCAAATTGCTTTCATATGGTCCAGTGTAATTACTGCAGTTGGCAGTTGTTAAAACAACACCTCCGGTGTCATCATACATGTTGACAAATATTTGCCCAAATGTCCGAAATGCCGTTCGGACAAACAGATCTTTTATCTGAAAAATGGGAAATTAATGAAATCATAAAGTTGTAACATATGAGGCACTGTAATTTTTAACTGCCGGAAGAAATGTGCGCACTAGTCATTCAAATTTATACTAACATGTTTACTTTAATTAAACATGCCACTTTTATTTATTAGTTAAGCTGTCTAGATTTACCAGCTTACCATTTCGCATTGCAAGACATCTTTTTTTAAAAAGATCATCCCTAAATTTATTATCTTTCTGTGGAAAATTGCACGTGATTTAATTTATAAATTAACTAATTTGAATAACTGGCAGTCTAGTTAATTAAACATGCGTGTTTATATATGAAATAGAAAATTAAAATAAACAACCATAAGTGGATTGAGGAGTTGCTTACTAAGGCTAAAGGTGAGGGATACTAAACCTATATATACGTACATCAAAACTTTACAAAATGTTACGTGTGTACAGCATAAATCTAAAGAAAACTATGAATAAACGAAAGATGAACAGGATGTCAGGTAAGTATTGCATAAAGATGCCAAGCCTATCTTTATTGAGAATGTTAATGGCACAACAGCATGGTAGCGATTATGCATGGGATTTTAGCATGCCATGGGAGAGTAATTTGAAATGTTTATCATTCCATAATTTAAAAAAAAAATCATAATGTATCAGTGCTCTAATAATTATTAAAAGGAAATGGAGAGTATTAAGCCATGTATATTGAGAGTAGTATGCTGTTGGACAAGCGCTTAAGATTAAGCGGAATTTCCAATAGAGCTAATATTGCAAAATAAATAGTCTACAAGTAAATCCTTACTGAGGCATTTGCACACGAACAAGGACTGATTTTGGTGACATTTTTGCTTGCTACGCCATTATCATTTTTGCCTTGAACGCTGCAACATACGGAAACGGCTGGCTGTATTAAGCTCACGGTAGACGAAAATCCACTTAATGAAACACTTCCAAAATCCTGCAAAGGTGAAAAATATCTATATATTAATGAAGCTATGCGTAGTTGGCATTAAAATTCATTGTATCGATTGACGTACCGTCAATACTATAGTCCATAATCTATCGTGGCCCAAAAGGTTTGATTTGTTGGCCTAATCAAGAATAAAATCAATCAATTGGATCAATCAATCAAAATAAAATCACATAATTTTAAGTATATTATTTTGAAATAGAAGTGCAAGATTTGGTCCATATATGATAATACATACATGTATAATGTATCTCCATATTATAGGCATCTCCTTTAATGGCCAATATCTTACACGTCAAAAATATTCTTTATTTATTCTGGTTGGATGTTCATTTCTCACCTTGTCTAATAGAACTTTAAGCTGTTCTGATGTTCCATACATGACAAATTGAGAAGGTACCGGTTTCAGTTTTCTTAAGCTTTCCATAGCTTCTGCATTGTTACCGTCAAGAACAATGATTCTGATGATGGTGTTACCAACCAAATACAGTAAACCTTGATCCAGTTCTAACCAATCCGTAAGCAAAATATAAGAAATTGGCAATGGTCATGGTACTAAATGGTATGATTTTTTTTTTACAAAGCTTAATGTTAATGTACCAAGTGTACTGGGAAACACGAGAGCAGCATCTGTTGTGTTACGGAATCGAAGATAGTCATCCGAAGCCCTTACAAACGGTGCGATCGTGACGTCAATGTGGACATAGGGCATGTTTAAACTGTCGGCAATATTTTTCGCATGCAGCCATCCTTCCCAAGTTAAATCAACCAATATGGATATTCCACTTAATAGGTACTCGCATACTAAAATAAAAGTGGACAAAAATAATATCTATTAAATATGATATTAAGGACTGTTTTGAGAATTTTTGCAATGAAGTGTGCACTATCATAATCCTATTACAGTGAAACCTGTCTACATTGAACACCCATGGGACCAGGCGAAAGTGTTCACATTAGACAGGTGTTCATTGTATGGAGGTTTGCCATAAAAATACAATATCCAATGAACTATGTTTATATGTATACAATTGAATACACATGTATAACATTATGCACACAATCCTTTAAGTGCATGTACGTAAACCATTATTTTAGGTGTTTTTAAATAAATCTTTAATTAGACTGTTTTTTTGTTGTTGTTTCATTCATTGATGACCGCATTTTCGATCTTTCTCTGTGTGTTTATCATCAGTTGGTTCAGTTCTGGATGTTTTTTTGTAATATGTACTGCAGCTGTATAACGTCCTGCAGGTACTCCAACTGCACTTGAATTGTATTGACTGCATGCATGTGATTCTTCTACTATGTGAGGGTCCTCAATCTCTCCATCGGAATCATATTCTGGCTGACACACACATGCACACACACCCTGCATGATTATCATCACATGCATAATTAAATCATTGTTAAAATGTTCATAAATATCAGTAAGCTCTTTTTCAAGAAATTCTGCTAATTAGATATAATTAATCACAACCAATATCCTTATCAGGTGAAAACTTGCATGCATCAATTCCATGCAGCCTGTTTGAAGCACTTAATTGGGATTAACTCAATGGTCAAGTGTATCATGTAGAGAGGTTTAGACCCATCTTGGGGACTAAAAAGTGTTCATTGTACAAAGTATAGAGGTGTTCATTGTATGGAGGTCTGTCTTAATGTTATTTCTATGGAAGCTCTCCGGGACCAGCCAAAAGTGTTCAAATTAGGGAGGTGTTCACTTTATAATGGTTGTCAATCTGACAGGTTTCACTGTATAATAAAGCGTGTACGTCTGTTTGTTCGTTTGTTCGCATGCTTGATGTTGTTAAACGTTCTCGCCGGATGGCGCTATTGCACCTGGTGGCAAATAAGGAAAACCGGCGCGCTTATTTGAAATCTTCGTTTGAGTATGATCAAGGGATTATACAGTATGGATAAGGGGATTATGTCCTATAATATTTAAGCGTTAAAGCGTGTATGTTCGTTTGTTTCTTTGTTCGCAAGCTTGGATGTTGCTAAACGTTCTTGCCGGATGGCGCCACTGCACCTGGTGACAAATAAGGAAAACCAGCGGGCTTATTTGAAATCTTCGTTTGATTATGATCAAGGTATTAGGTATGGATCAGAGGATTATGTGCGGATTATAAGGATTAGGGGTAAAAAAATGTTTAAAATGCTCTTGACATTTTTATTTTCTGTCCCTAGTCATTTTATACTAAGTTATTTAGAAAAGTATACTAAATACACTTAAGATTTTGACAAGGGTTCCCTTGACATTTTGTCGAGTTTTTTTATACTTTTAATAGAAAAATTTGCTCTCGTCCGTGGGTGCCAAAAATAATAATTTTTTAAGGAATGCTAATATTTGAAACCTGTGACATTTTTTAAAACTTTCCATCAACAATAACTTTTACATATTTTAATAAACCATAGTGTTACAAGAATTTTTGCACCTTGCTTTTTTTATATTTTTTACAAATGTTGATGAGAAAGTAGGCTGAATGTTTTAAAGTCTATAGCTACAACCAGTATTCCATACTGCAATGTATAATTCTTTATTAAGTTTTGTCAACATGTTTTTATGTGGATTTGTGCCAGTTCTAACATCAAAGTACTACGTGGATATCCTTATTCAGAGGTTACATCAAGAGAAAACTACATCACTATGAATTTGAATTTCTAAAACTTCTGAGTATTGGGTTTTGCATGGTCATACATACCTTTTAACAGATAAAATAAATGTTATTCGCATTTAGAGGACCTTTCAAAAATTGCAGGTATATATATGAATCTTATGGACGTACATACATGTATACTCGTACAGTATTGCCTGGTTCACATGTGCGCATTTTTGCGTTTGCATCTGCATTTGCGTTTGAGGTGCGTTAAAAAGTTCAAAAGGTTGATGCTCCACAGTTCACATGTGCACGTTTCACTGCGCGTTGCACATAGCACCTTTGCTGAAAGCAGAGTGGCACATTGCTACTCATAGGCCGAATTCTAGGTCCTCCATTTGAAAGGCGTGAAATTCATTTTTCGATCAAAAATGCGTTCTTTTAGGCCTAAACGTCGTTTTTTCGTAAAAAAACACGTACTTTTTAAAGTATGAAATGCTACCTTTTTCAGCTATATTTTACATTCACATCTTTTTTCGTAAAAAATCACGTCTATTCTTAGGTATAGGCCGCCATTTTGTTTTGACGCACACTTCAAGCAAAAAAGTTCCAAACTTTGACCATGCCTACGACGCACTCAAAACTCGATGCATGCAGTGCTGCTGCGTCGACGCATGCGGCCGAAAATGGCATGTCACATGTGGGTGCCAGCTTTTTTGCGACGCAAAAAGTCGCTGACAACGCATGCAAAACGCGCACATGTGAACCAGGCATAAGTGTCCATTGTGACAAAACCACAAGAAATCGATTCCCTAAGACTTTATTCGAGGATTGTTAAATGAATAAGAGTACGTGACACTGCTAACTTATTGAAGACAGCTATAGTATAATAAAGAGCATTCAAGTAGTTACATATGTATAAAATAGTTGACGTTAGATGCATGGTCTCTATTGAACTGATGGTAAATCATCAGTTTTAAGAAAAACTGCACTCAGTACATTTGACCTACATATTCGCCAGAAGATCACTTTATAAATAATTAACAAAAGTTGCACATGCTTGCTCATATAGCATGATGGGCACCCAGATTATATGTTCCGTCCAGAAGTAATAATGTAGTAAATATCTCTCCAAACCTACTTATTTTTTTATCGATCCAACCTGAATTATATATGTATTCATTTAGACATACGAATGGAGGATGTAATTAATCTAACGAAAGCCATCCACACGCTTATAAAATAGTGACAAAAATATTAACAGAACTAGCTATCTATACAGTATATTCCTGATGTACTTATTCTAATATGGCGGCAATTTGAGTATGCATGTTATAACGTCATATACAGTGTATACCAACATGATTTTTATTTATATTTATATAATCACATCTGAGCAAGTATTTAAATGATAGACAGTAACATAACAATTTAGTGATTCAATTACCAGCTAGCTTAATTTTAAATTCGTGCTACAGTACTTATATTCAGAAATAAAAGTGTAATTAAAACAGATTAATAATTTAGAGAATGATGCTAAACTGCCTCAGAACTTGTAATTAGGAAGTAATAACAAGTTAAGTGTGACCATAATCCAAATATGTTCCTTGCAAACATCTAGTTCAGCGGTTCTTAAGGGGGAACTGAACTGCATGTTTTGCTATGGGGGAAATTTTGATACATACTTTTAAAAAAACTACTTGTTA
>JAQGCC010004641.1:0-12830 GCA_034698905.1 Xestoiulus laeticollis | reverse complement strand
CAAGTGGAGCTGCCATCTTGATTGGATTCGCGCAACTCGATCAAGACTTGATGGACATCAGTACTCTTGATTTCGTCTGTGTGAAGAAGGTGTTATCTGATCAGCAATCTACAATTTGGGGTTCTGCTTTGGGTAGTATCATAATCCATTAGAAAAATAACAGTTTAGAGCTCTTCTTTCTCACAAGAAAGTTTAACAATTGCTTTTTGATTTAGCATAGAATGTAACAAAGAAAACACGTTTTCCTTTCTAATCGAGGCAATTAAAAAGAAATGCACATCAAATGCAGCACATGAAATCTTTTCAAATGGCGTTTGTTTTTGTCTTTCACATAAAACAGAAAAGGAAAGATGCAAGAAGGAGCCAGCATAAATAGAAAAGAGGATTTTCACTTAGAAATGCCAAAAGGTGTTCAAGAGTGAAGGCTCAATACTTCATTTTTCAAGCTGCTGAATGCACCGCACTCTCGAGTATTCTCCAACCATGGCAAATGCACAATGACAAAAGCACACTCAGAAGAAAGCAATACATAAAATGTACCGCAATAGCACCGGGGGTCTATTTTTGCCAAGACGTACGCGGCTTGAAACGCCCTTTGCTTCGGCTATTGTGGACTCATCTTCAAACGTTTATGAATCCATCTTTTTAATTAGTTTGTAAAAGGAGGGTTCTGGCAATGATCAAAGTGATTTTCTTTCAAGAGCTAAGTTATAATAGGTAATAATGGCATTCTTCACTCGATGACTAGCAATATTACGACATGATACGTCTAGCAGAAATCTTTTCCTGGGTTTATTTGTAGTAATATAAAGATTTGTTGTTCCTTGAAAACATTGCTATGTCTAACAGATAAAAATGTGATATAAGGAGTCTAGGTTTTCATCCTGATCTTACCAAGAAAATGTCTTTACCTGTTTATTAAACAATTTTTCATCGTAATTAACATGTTATTTACGACATGAAAATTCAAGGATTTACGAGATTTGTTCAAAATATCAAAATATCTTAATATCTGCAAATCAAAATACATGTATCTTAAAATAAACTTTTTAAATAAGACAGACATTAAACACAAGAAATGCAATGAATCTTAATTTAAGTTAAATTTGCGAAGATGCATCTTAGCGTATTATTAGATTTCTAAGAGGTTTTTATTTGCAGAGTAATGGGAATTTATTAAATTAAGGTCGAGTTCATTTTAAAGCATCAGAGACTTCCTTGGAATCGAATTCCTGAAATGCAGCCTTCTGATTGGAAAATCGGAAACTCCCGCCATCAAAAAACCAATCGGAACGCTGCATTTCAGGAATTCAAGTCCGAGGAAGTCTCGAATGCTTCAACATGAACTCAGCCTAACCTTTCCTTCCCAGTAATAAACTACATTTATAAACATTATTACTCCACTAGGCAGTCTCACCATACTACATCTTTGGCCAACATCATCTGTTGAAGTACCCATAATGCACCGCTTCGACAAGCTAATTTATAAAGCCAACAAGAGGAAAGGGTAAAATTTTAGAGGAATGGGCAATAATTTGGTATGACAGACTCCCCTTGTTGTTCTTTAGCCATGTTCACACTACGCGGAAACAAAACAGTTTCGTTAATCTGTTTTACAAAACGTAGTTTGGAAAACATACCGTTCACACTGCAAAAACCAATTACCCGAAACAAAGATGTGCGAATTGATTTCCATCCATGTGGCTTTTACTAATGTAGCAAACAAATGTTTCCTTTGATCTAGATCGACTCTTGCCGGATCGCCAACATGTTTTACAAAACATCAATTTGTCATGTTTTACAAAACATCAATTTGTCATGTTTTGTAAAACAACTAGGTAAGTGTGAACGCAAATTTACAACATTTTTTACGTGTTTTGTGTATTATGTTTTATGTTTCCACGTAGTGTGAACGCGGCTTTAAGATGTGGAAAAGTACAGGTGGAAAATTTTGGAGCAATCGGGTTTGCGGAACAAACCAAATCACAAACATACGCACATACGTTCATTCTTTAACTACGCAGTCTGTATAATATACATATATTTTGAAAAAAAATTAAAGCCACGCTATATATTTTTAAATTTAAAGCCACAAAATATAATTTGAAAACTCAGTTAAGACCAACCGCAATTTGAAAAACTGTCCAGATCTATATAATCTAAGATAGAATTGCTTGAATCCTTAGAGATTCCCAATTCCAGTATGTTATATTGGGAATATTTTTATCCCTCAGGATAAGGTATAGTTCCAGGTAGGAAAACGTGATCAAATTCTAGGGAAGGATGTATAATCTCGTAAATATATAAAAGGTGAGCGACCTCAGAAATTTCACCTTTTCAAAATCAGATAGTAAGCCCAATAGGAAAAAAGAAAAGCTAAAATGTGGAAGGAAGCGAATACTCCGGAGATTTTACAAAATCATGATGTATAAAGGAATTGAGGGAAAAACGCATTTCTCCGCAAAGCCCTATAGTGCGCGCGAGCTATTGAAGTTTATATAAGAAGGTTTAAAGCTTTTGATGCTCTTTGCAGTCTTCAAATTTGAAAACATTATTCGCAAAGACGTTCGCTGGATAGAGGCAGCAAACATCAAAGATTAATGATTCCCTTATGGATGAGGAACTTCCAATCGCTTTTGATCAAAAGCTTATCTAGAATTAATTTCGGAGTTGAGGGGCCTGATCGCGAAACGAGAACGCATTACGTCTCATTTAGAGCAAAATTAAATAAGTACCGGTGCAAAAAAGGGAAAGGTTGGGGAAAAAAATAATTAAAATTACGAATAGCGCTGGACTAATCATCTGATATTACCAGTTTGAAATAAAAATAATCAAAAAGACCCCAAAAATTTCGTACAAGTGTAGGGATAACCATCTTGCCATGACCTAGACAAACTAGCGATACTTATTGGCTTGGACCACTTGCTACATGGCCTCAACTGTTGGACCTGCCGAAAACATGCGATACAAAACGGCATCACAGTGCAAAACTGTTAAGGCGTGTATCCACCAAAGCAAACATGGGCAAACATTAAACAAAAATACTGAAAAGTTGAACAAACATTTTACATCTTTACCGGTTAACAAACGTTTGTCGAAAAAACGTCATTTTCAGCAAATCTTTAGATGTTTGCCCAAGTGTAGGTGAAGATCAATGAACAAAATGTTTGCTGGATGTTTACTGTTGGCAAACAACAAAAAAACGATATATGTATTTTCAGCCCCACTCGCTTAATAACATAAAATCTAGTTATTTCTATATCTATATCATTGCCATGTAAAGTTAATATAATAATCTTGATTTTAACTCATCTTTGTGAACTCTAATACACATGATGTGATTTATAGCACTTAATTAGTAGGCCATATAACTTAGTCACCCTTTTTTTTGCAGAAAAGGTGCCATAACCTGAATATTTTACTAAAGCAATAATTAAAACATAATAATAAACTTGGGCTTAATTTTTGCATCATTCAGCGATAGCTATGTCAAATTATAAGCTATTGTGTTAGCTGTTTAGCAGACGCCGTTTTATTACAGAAAGCCTTTTTTAAGAGCGCTACAACCAAATATAGAAATTTCTGACATGTTTCACTGTATGTTTTTTTCGGTGTGGACACCAAGTTTGTGCATGTTTGCCGCAAAAGTGTTTGTCAATGTTTGTCGGAAATTGCTTGGCAAAACGTTTGCCGACAAACACTTTTTTCTGTTTGTTGTTTTTGTTTTATGTTTGATTTGGTGGATACACACCTTTGGGTCTATTGTTAAGCATTATTAATAGCAATGAGTGGAATAACTTGCGAGAAGGCCATGGTACCTGTATTTATCTTTCGTCTAGACTCTGCTTTTTGTGTATATGAAATATCCCATATAAATACTTTTTACATGTCTTCCACAAACAACTGATTCCCATACATAATTTGCTCATTTGTCCTCCTGTTAAATCCTCCACCGGTTGCAATCATCGCAGCTCAAATAACAAACTGAGACCACGCGACCATGCAGACGACATTCAGATACCTCACCAAGAAACACAAGACGAGATGCCGAGAAGCAACTCTTCAAACTGGAGGTCATCTCCTGCGCAAACATTGTGTATATATGGCATCAGAAAAGCTTCAACGTTAACTTAAACATTCATTCGCGTTCGGGTTTTCGCAGAACGGCAAATATGCCAAGAGCAAGACTCGAAGAAGAAGAAGTTGAAGAAGAAGATGCACTCTCCAGGGGCTGTAAGAGCCGAGTGGGCGGTGATGACATAACACGAGAATCCATTGACTTTGATGTAGATTCCTAGCAATATTAAATCTATTCTCGCACGAAGAAAAGCCGCAACATGCATGGAAAAAAGTCTCGGCTACACGGTAACTTAAGCCGGTGTGAAATGAAATTCGTCTACTCTGCAAATACGGCGAAATTCATCCAGAAACCATCTTATATTCAGAGAGTGAAAAAATATTGTTGTTAATAAAATAAGAGAGGACCATCATCGGAGAATAAAAGCATTCGGAAAGGAATACGTAGTGAAGGTAATGCTATATCTAACATATGTGACGTCTTGAAGGAAGACGCAGAAATGTAGAAGATGAAGAAGAAGAAAAAACTGATATACATTTATAGTAGAGCAAATGGACATTAATGGTGTGAGTGGAATATGACACTATCCTTTTATCTCTTTCATAGAAACAGTCATGGACAAAGTGCAAAAGTCATGTAGATTTCAGTTTCAAACGCAAAAGGAGACATGCCCAAAAGCAGTAGAAATAAGTCTGATTTTGGTATCAGCAATCAAATCATTTTAAATCCAGTGAAAGATATTGTAAGACATTGAATTACAATGAAATATGTTGTAAGACATTTAATTACAATGAAATATGTTGTAAGACATTGAAATCCATTGAAAGACATTGCAAGAATTTGCAATCCAAAGAAATCCGTTAAAATACACTGAAATCCAATGAAAGACACTGAAAGCCATTAAAAGACATTGAAATCTTATGAAAGACATTAAAATCCTGTGAAAGACAGTGAAATCCTATGAAAGACAATGAAATATTATGAAAGACATTGAAATCCAATGAAAGGCATTAAAATCCATTGAAAGACATTGAAATCTTATGAAAGACATTGAAATCCTATGAAAGACATTGAAATCTTATGAATGACATTGAAATCTTATAAAAGACATTGAAATCCTATGAAAGACAATGAAATCTTATTAAAGACATTGAAATCCAATGAAAGACATTGAAATCCTATGAAAGACATTGAAATCCTATAAAAGACAATGGAATCGATTGCAAGACATTGAAATCCTATGAAAGACTTTGAAATATATTGAAATCCAATATAAAACATTGCAAAACATTTGAAATCCAGTGAAAGCTAATGTTATAAAACAATATTCACAACAATTTAAAAAAAAAATCTTAAAAAAATGATCAATTAATTTCATGGACCAAGACAATGCACATGAAAGCGGAGGGGGGGGGGAGATCTAAATATATCATCTCATGGAATAAATTTAATTAAATAAATTGTAGTGCAATACGGGTGATATACATACACCTTTTATGCATTTGGATTAGAAATATAGATCTTCATAGAACAGCTAAATGGCATTTTTAACCTTCAATCCAGCATTCTCTAAAAACATCCATATATTTAAAAAAAAATACAATGCGATGATGTAATTACTACTACGGATGCAAATAAATGAATTCCATCAAAACTCATTAAAATTCATTGATTCAAGCAAAATAGTCTTACATAAGACAGCCCGAAAAGATGCTTTGAGTCAAATTGTCAGATACATTACATTTCCAGAAGATGTGTCGTACGTTTATGCGCGCGTATGGTATCATCTGTATAAACTACGCATTGTATATGTAGCAGCACATCAGAGTCTCCTTCAACATCCAACATTGAATTATTCAAAAGATTAGGCGTGGCATGGTCACCTTAAATATATTAAAAATTTATGACTATTCATTTATTCAGTGGCATTGATCCAGTACCGGCAAAAAGTCGCGACGAAAAGTAGCTTTTCCTTATGTGAGCAGATAGCATCACCGCTATCTATGTCCAAAAAAATGTCTTTTAATGAAAAAGAGTTTAATGAAAATCCTTAATATTTCAAGTGCCTTACTATAAAAGTTTACAAAGTCTATAAATCATTCGATCGTTATATCGAGCGTTCGCTATACATAGTTCAATTTTACAAGTTTCTTTCGCAGCTTACATAGTTTTTATGACACCTAGCAGTTTTCAGCGACTGAAATACAATTATTGCCAAATGCTGAAGAGTGTACATACTAAAGTTACTTTTACTATATTTTGAGTAATCCTTAAATAAGCGTTAAAATGTTTTAAGATATTAGAAAGATTGAGCAGCGTGTCGTACAACGACACATTATCGACAACACTGTTTTGTATCTTACTATGCATGCGCAATAAGAAACGTTATCCCGCGAGTCGCAGACGTGCTTATCGTGTATCGTAATGACTCGCATGGCAAACGTTTGCAGACGATTTCGCCGAAAAATAGCAGTAAATTTTATAATGTGCTGATGTGGTGGCGCTTCTGCTACACGACGCCGACATTTTGAATTTTAATTTGAATGCCGTCTACAAATGCACCCGAGTGGTGGCGCTAAACATAGGACGCTTTTGCTAAAAGATGCATAATCAATACAGACTTACGTTTTCGAAATGGAATCGAAATATTTTCAAACTGAATCGCAAACTGTGTGTTCTTAAGCTACCAATAAAACATAAATATTATGACACAGCAGGAGGTTCTTTGTCTCTGACCTATGACATCAAATTACCGTTCACTATAAACAGTCATATAGTATTTTGGGATAGTGAAGGGACCACCCGAACCTTTCGTTATACCGAGAGGCTGATACGCGAGAGGTAAAGGCATTTTGGTCAGTACCAGCGACACTGTTCGTTAAATTGAGAGCCGAAACTATATAGAATTTTAACTTTTGATTTACAACCAAGTGTAACACCTTAAAAATCATGTGTCCACACGAATGCGAAAATCTTCGCTAATCATTTATAGTATAGGGATAAGGTAAATCAAGAAAAGGGTCCCATGTTCGCATTTGAAGACCGATAGGGTCAAGTATATACAATCTCCAAAAATGACCACCACCACCATCACCACCATCTTGGACGCATGCGCATCGGAGGAATCCGCGTGCGGAAATACAGTAGCTCCATTTCACATCAGCTATCGATTTTTGGTGATGCCATGAAAATACTGAGGCTTCAGAATGTGTGCCTCGGATCTAACGCTGAAGAAATTTAATATATAAAACATCCAATCTGGCATCAAGATTCCGCTACACAATTGTTACCTGTCTGTTTATGACAGAACTAGTAATAAATTGCGAAGCGCAAAGAATCGGTGGCCGGGATACACGCCTTTCTTGAATGTGAGCTAGCAAGGCTGACAGATCATTTTTTGCCAACAATCTCCCCAATTCGATTTTTACCATAATTTGGATAAAAATGCTGCCTAGGTGCAACTATATGGATATATGGTAAAAGGAAGAGAGAGAAAAAAAAGACAAAAATCCATACTGCCATGATGCCAACCTTATTTGAAGTGGAAAGGATGGAGTGGATGACGTCTTATATTGTTCATATCCATAACTGCCTTTGACACCAAAGTGTTACGCTGGAAAATCAATCCGGAGGTCAAATCATTCCCAGTCTTGGAGATAACAATGACACAACCAGAAAGATTAAGAACATAACTGTCCAGGAGAGCAGACAGAAATTGGAAATGAGAAGCTCGCTATCCGAAAAGACAAAAAGGAGATAAACTAAAAACGGAATCGATAACAATGGAATAGAATGCAGGAACGCGTATTAAAAATGCTGCGTTAGTCATCAGTCTACTATATATAAAGAAGAAATGTATGTGTGTTTGTGTCAATAGATACCGTTTGAAAATATGTTTCGAATCCGTAAACCTGTATTGAATTGATCAGATATTCATCGATACATTTTTGATGTATAGTCTTTAGGCAAAAGCGCCTTACCTTTAGCGCCACCACTCGGGCGCAATTTTAAACGCAGTTTAAATTAAAAGTGAAAATGGCATGTCGTTTAGTAGAAGCGCCATAAGTATAGCGTCACCAAACAATACGCATTTTAAAATGTACCGACATTTTTCGGAGGAATCGTCTGCAAACGTTTTGATGCACGATGAGCGTGTCTGCTTGAAGCGCACTTTTACGACTCGCGTGAGTACGATACAAGACTGTGTTGTCCATAACGTGTCGCTGCACGACACATTGATCAATCTTTATATTATTGAGATTTGGCATGTAATCAACAGCACTTTCTGCGCATGCGCAGCACGAGACATATTTGGCCGAACCGGACTCGCGTACGTGCAATAGTCCGAAGCAAAATTCGTAAACTGTGAGCAGTTTTACGTGCCACACAATCTTCCTATTAAATAAGATTCAAAAACAGTCAATCAAAAATATTTGGAAGAAAATATACCAATCCCTCATAGTTCAGATAAAAATTCAGAAATGATACTTATAAGAAAATCGTTATAAATACGACATGAAACAAGTTGGAAAAAATCTCAAACGTATGCCTTAAACGTGATCGCAAATGATTGAAGCGTTTAGATGTGAAATATATAAGACAGACACATACATAAATTGTAAATGAACCACAGATCAAGAAATACATTGTCTTAGACAACACTGATATTTTTTAAAGAAGGCAGATGTCAAAACAAACTTCAATTATGTAAGCAATAACACATAAGACCATCTTTCGTTGCTTCTCTAAAATCCAGTACATGATGGATAAATCAGTTTGTGTATTCATGGTCCCTAGTTTCATCGTTTGTTATAAAGTGGGATGATGGCTTCTGAACGAAAACACCATTCATCCAAATGATCGAAACTCATTATTGGTAAATGCAAGCACTTAAGATTAAACGTAAGACACATGCGATGTATAGTGCAACACAGATCTTATTGTAAAGTACTGGATGTTGCATTGTCTAATCTGCTAATGTCTTTCAATCACGTTAGAGCCTCATTATCTTAACCAAAGTGTATCGATCCACGATGCATTTTCTTAACGAATACACTGTAGTACACACATCTGTAAGACTTGGTGCTATTTGTAGATGTTGACATTACAACATTATATGACAACAAATCAAATTTTAAGTTTTTAACAATACGAGAATACTGAATTTTAATCTTAAATGCCCTATGCAATCAAATCTGAAGAAATATTGTGGGTGGAACATTAGCATTTAAAACAAAAATTACGTTTCATAAATATCCATAATTATGACATTTTAATTAAGACATTTCGATGACATTCCAGACATGGTTTAAGACTGAATGTCACCCATTTAAAGCCACTTATTAATGCAAATTTGTGCAATAAAATTGGAATTATTTTAACATGTTTCTAAATGTTTCCAGAATACCATTCTGAATTGTAAACCTACATGTATTTTCAATATTATCCGGACCCTAGTCAAAATGAAAGTACACTTGACAAAATATACCAAGTGCAATTTTTTTGAACAACTTAAAAGTATACTTTATAGGATATTTTCGTATACTTCAGAATACACTTTACAGTAAAGTATACTAGAACGAAAAATGTCAAATAAAATAAATTAGCATAGTGAATGTATGTTTACCATTTTGAAAATGTATTTAAATACATGCATGTACACCCAATATAAAGTATAAATGGCTACATCAACATAGATGAAGTTGTATTAGAGCGTATATTTGTTACCCATATGTATTTTTTGGTTTTGTTTATGTTTAAAACAATTTAAAATTGCAACGTATGTAAATTTGAGCATCTTCACTAGGATAATAATATCTGATTCATTTTGGTTATCACTTCAGTTTAACATTCATATAACACATCCCTCCAAATTGCATACCCCATGGCTCGGTCCCAATGGGGTGCGCTATTCACAGGTTTCAATGTACTAAAACTAGGTTATGGAATACTGGTCCAGTATCTTATTCTTATTAGCAGACGCCACATTTAATTATTTCAGAGAAGATATTATTTTACACAGGATTATTTTAAGACAGGTCCTACTGTTTCACAACGACTCAAGTCAACACCAAAGTGTCCACAATAAAATATAAATAAAATTGGGTGTACTAGCCCTATTACAAAAATATACTGGGATTAGTATTACATAACACAGTATCATACTGGTCAATGTACTTTTTTACCATTGAGTCCAGTATAATACTAGCTTATGGAATACTGGTCCCAGTATCTTTTTCCAATAAGGCTCCAATAAGGTCCCAAATTCACCAACAGTAGTATTAAAAGTCTGTTTTTTTTTTTTACAACCAATGTGATTTTAGGCTGGCTTTGGCATGTAAATTACCTCGTTGATAAAGTGCAACAGAAATGAGGGAGCATTTCTCCATCAAAGAATAAGCCATAAAGTCAAAGCGCATTAGACAAAGCATCAGGCATGATTGGGTGTATGTGGGTTGGGGGGTGGTAAAGGAGAAGAAAAAAAAAAAAAAATCCAGACTTAAAGATTGAATGAAGAAGCTAGCGTTGCATGGTAGCAGACAAGAGATCGAAAAATCAATTGAAATTGTTTCCAGTTAAATAAATGGCTTTGCCACATTCTTCTACAAATGCGAATCACCTATCGACCTGCAAAAACAGATTTTTCAGCACTGCAAGTAGCGTATAAGATGAGAGTCTTGTCAATTGGGGAAGATTTCCTAATTTCTAATGTCGTTTCGCCTCCTTGTTTTCATTCCTCAACACACTTTTTCTTCCATTAAACTCCCTTCGAAGAGCGAAAAAATATATTATAAAAAAAAAACCGAGGGGCAATTTCACTACTCTTAACGCCATTTCGATCCAATTGATGCAAACCGGGCATTTGTCAAATGGCATTTCGACTAATAGACTGAAAATCTTTCGATAGCATTTTACAAATATAAATGAAGCAGGCGCAATAATTTGCACAATAATTTCAACAATAATTTGGACAATAAATTGAAGGGCGCAATTTGCATTAGGAAAAAGGGGTTGAAGAAAGTCTGAAAATTAAAAAGTTAAAAATGTAACAACGTCGACTATTCGATAAATTTAATAAAGCATCAAATTTGTATAATTTGTTATCAAATAAGTTTTCAAATTTGAAAGTCACTAAAAAGTTGGGTTTAAACTGAAACCCATTTTGTTGGGGGTTAGTGCTGCTTTAGTTTTGGGTTAAATTTCTGTATGTAACCAAATCAGTTGGGCTATTTGAGGTTTATATATAGGCCTACAATGTATATGAAAGTTTAATATTATAATAAGTTGTCTATTTGATCCCCTACAAATTAAACCCTAACCATCTTTATATAGGTGGGGTAATTTATAAAATTTAAAGTAGGCTAACAATTTTTACATATTTTTTCATGGAATGTGGTTTTTTCTCCTCATTTTACTATAAAGTATGCGGTTTTACGAGATATGATATGATCATTTGTAAAAAAAAAACTTAACAACTTGTAGGCTTACTTTTAATTTTTGAATTTATCCCCACTTCAATTTGGGTATTCAATTTTTTTCATGGAATGTTGTTTTTTTCCAGTTTACTACATGTATAAATAAGGTATAAGGTTTTATGAGATATGATTACCTGGATAAAATATAAAAAAAAACTTGTAGGCCTACTTTTAATTTTTAAATTAACCCCACTTCAATTCCAGTATGAAAATCACCATAAAATAAATAATTAATCTCTACACAAGGTTGGGTATAAAGCTACCCAATTATGAGTTGATAATAAATAGCACAAACCTCACATTTAGCCTTTTCTGGGTATATTTTACCCAAAACCAGTTTTGGTATCTCTGACCCAACAATGAGTAACGTGTAATCTAACATTTAGTTACACATACATTTAACCCAATATTCATCAAATGTTGGGTATGTTCACATAGCACTCAGCATTGGGTTAGATTTGGGTTAACCCATCGTATTTTGCATGCATGCAGTCCCAATAATTTGCAGGGCACAATTTGCATTAACATAATGAGTTGAGAAAGTCAGATAAATAAAAATTAAAAATTATAACAACGTCAGACATTAAATTAATAAAGCATCGCAGTTATTAAATTTGACATTTTTCTCCTAAGGACAGGCTCTTGTTTTAACGTTTTTAATCAATGATTTCTCCCTTTAAACACTTTATATGGTAGAAATTTAGCTTCAGGCCATTTGTAAAAGTGTGGTGAAATTATTATTGTTATGTGGCACACAACCCTAGCATTAACTATGTGAGGCTAACTTAATAAAAGCCAGATTTTTTAGGTTCTTTAGGATATAAATCCGAAATAAATGAATGAACCACATGATTGGTATTCACTTACCAAACACCTCAGCACGTTTTCTACCCACGTAATAAATAAGAAAAAATATAGACTTACCTAAAAAGAGAAAAATACAAATTATTAATAAGTTGGAAAATATCGAAGACGAGTTAATTACATTTCGACTTTCTGAGATATTAATAAAATATGATAATGTGGGAAGAATCTGGATTGGTACCTTGGTAAACTTGTGTAATTTACACTGCTTCTGGTTACTGTCTTTTAAATTTCACTAGACAGGCTTTTAAACACGAATTTTGAAGCATTTTCAACACGAATTTTGAAGCATTTTCAGCATGAATTTTGTAGTATTTTCAGCACGAATTTTAAAACATTTTCAACACGAATTTTGAAGTATTTTCAACACGAATTTTGAAACATTTCCCTAACTTTTAAAACATTTTAAAAAT
>JAQGCC010004640.1:0-12830 GCA_034698905.1 Xestoiulus laeticollis | reverse complement strand
CCCCCCCCCCCCCCCCCCCCTCCCCTACATCCCGAAATGTCTGATTTGTCAGACCCCCTCCCCCCCTTAATCGCAGACGTCTTTTATGGATGGT
Organism: Xestoiulus laeticollis; assembly: GCA_034698905.1. Classification (NCBI taxonomy): domain Eukaryota; kingdom Metazoa; phylum Arthropoda; class Diplopoda; order Julida; family Julidae; genus Xestoiulus; species Xestoiulus laeticollis. The sequence continues at coordinate 12,736 of JAQGCC010004640.1, read as the reverse complement.
CCCCGATTATGTTGGAATGGCGCTTCATCTATGAACTTTTAATTTAACTTGTAATGATGGGTTTATATATACTAATATTAAAAAGGGGGTAACATTGCACAATCTAAAAAAAGGGAAAAGTATTTATTTAACAGCATCTTTAAATCTGAGTATACTGGTTGGATTGCTGCCCCACCTAGCGATTCAAACTCATATCCATTGAAAATTTCAATTTTTTCAATTTAATGCGCGAGGTAGTGGGGGGGGGGGGGGTTCTTCGGGTGTGTTGGACGGGGCGCCGCCCTGGTGTTTGTACATATGAGATGTCAAGCACACCCTCCGCAATGGCTTGTTATTAAAAACATAATAATAAAAAAGAAATAGCTCTTCACCTTTTTTAATGCCATCTTTTTTTTTAGGCGAAAGTTAAATGCGGCCGGACTTTTAATTTGGGAACGCGCACGAGGCTTGGGTGGGTCCAAAACTAAATGAAAAGGTGGCACCCCCACCAGGTGTTACCTTCAATTTGCCAGCGTTTAGCTCCACAAACGTGTCCTCAGGCTATAGCTTACAAATGTAACATTGCTAAACTTAAAATTCTTACAAATCCACAACTAGTTTGCACTCTCCAACACAAGAACAACAGCTTTCATACCGAAAATTTGAACTATGACCTTTAGAAGCTATATCACCATTCGAATTGTGCCCCAGTCCTCAAAGTACATGTATATTCAGATGCCACCAAATCAACCTTTAACCTGAAGGGAACCAAGAATCTTCCAGACGGCCAAATGCAGCCCAATAAATTTATGGGTTCCCCACGATTAGCTCACCTCAAACTCAGATAAAATTCAAATATTGATATGTGAGCTTGGCCATTTTTTTTTGCTGGACCCACCTGTTGGAAGATGCATGCATGCGTGCGTGACCGCCTTCCCCATCACCCCCATCCCCCTCATTTCCCAAATTTCAAGGCTCTTCCCAACCAATATCAATCTTGCATCGCCCCATCCACCCCAGCCTGTTTGTATACATGCCCCTCTGTTTGTTTCAAGTGGGCCAGCCATTCACATTTGATGATTCAATTATGCACCAGTCGAGGCTCCCCCTGAGGGGTCACTTGGAAAGAGCGGCTGCACCCCACGCTGCCATTGGTCGACCGGTGGTGGAGGTCACCGTCTACGGCAGATGTCAGTGCGTGCACCCCGCGAGTCTTGCATTTGTAACAAAATACAGCTTTTAGGCACGTCATTAGATGGTGGAGTGGTCCCTCCACCTGATTGGCCAATTGGAAAACTTGGCCATAGCATTGTTGTAGACATGTACCTTCGTGTTCCCCGCGCATTTATCAAGAAAATTATCGTCTCAAGATTGCCATTTCCACCGACATAAATCGCCGAGTATGTCCACCTCTCCGATTCAGAGAATTTAATTACACCTCTGTAATGAGGAGCCGCCATTGCGGTTGACCCCCGTCTCTTTTGTTTCCCAAATTGCATTCCTGGCAAACGCGTGACCCAGTCTGTGACCTTTTATTGGAAAGGTTACGAAAGTGCCGCGTCACGGAAGTTCCCGAGAAAAAGCGTGAACATTTTTGGACAATATACAGTCCCTTTACAAAATGCATTATCCAATTTTACACTGTACATGCATTTGCCCACTAAATGCATTTCAAGATCACAGCGCCATCTGTGTTGCATTCTACGCAACAGGATGATTTTCAGCAACACAAATGTCAAACATGAATTTGAGAAAATCTGATCAAAAATCATCATACATTGTACATGTAATGTACTAGTACATCTACTGTAGGCCTACTGTACATACATTAAATTGCATGCACGCATATTATAGCATGACACCATGACATTCTTAATGCCATTGACATATAATATTTTCTATAAATACATCAGTATGTTCGGGAGTTTCATTCCTACATATGTGCTGCGTGGTTAAATACAGTCGGCTCTCGATATAACGAACGCCAAGAAAATGGGGCGTTCGTTTGAATTCGAAGTTGTCAAAGGTCATGGTGACATTTTTCTTTGGCATTCGTGAAAGCATTACAAGAATGTATCATGCATATCGGATCGATCATGTTTTGGTAACTTTACTAATTGTCGAAATTTATTTGCATACCTTTCATTTTTCTTCAGACGTCGTTCACTTGCTTCAGAACTGTCTCTCGAACACTTTATTAAAACCGACACTATAAAAAATTTCGCCAAATTATATCAATTAATCGAGAAAACAAAGCGTTCAAACGCCAGCTGATTTCACCATTAGGTCCCCCACGTTACAAAACAGCGCATGCGCAACGTTGGTAAGCGCCACCTATAGGCAAAAAAGATTCAAACTTTGGAGGCTATACACATGTATAAACTTTGGAGGTCGATAAAACAAGTTTCAGAAAAACTATATGAAACATTTATTTACACATCGGGTCACTAGGAGGCGCCTAAAAAAATCCGTGACGTCATCACCCAGCGCTACATTACGTTTAAACACGACTGAATGCATTTTTTACATGAAGAATTTCAACTTTTTGGTCGTAATACTTTCAACGAACTATATTAAAATTTCATAAATAAAAATGTGCCATGAGACTGAGTTGCAAACAGAATTTCAGCTCTCTAAGACGTGTCAAAGTTGGTATAAAATGACCTCCAAGAATTTGAAACAAACAAAAAAAAAACTCCGTTCATATGAAGATTTTAAAAACAGCGCCATTTATGATGCATTTCGAAAAAGGAAGTTATACGAACGTCTTTTGTGGATACCTCATTATGTTTTATGCAGAAAGTTGTACAAGAATTGTACATACTGTACATTAAAAATACTCTTTTAAGACTAATTGCCTTATAAAACGGTATTGAGTCTTTTGCTGTCCACTAAGGCCAGTTCATGAACGACGTATAATTCCACTCAAAGCTTTTAACACTTCATAAAGCTCAAATTTAAAGAGCTATAAACAAGAATCCAGGAGTCTCATCATAATCGCCACTTAAGTAACAACGGTGTCCAGCTCAATTTTCTTTTCTCTATTTTTTTTAATCGCACCTATACAGCCTGCAGAAGCGAGTTTTCACATGCAGAAAAAAAAAATTTTCCCTTTCCAAGCAGGGCACGGAGTTCCGCCCATTCGCAAAATTTCAAATTCTGTGGGGCTTAGATGGTCGACTATCAGGTGGTGTGTTGGTTGTTACACGGTGGGTGTCCTCCAGACAGCTTTTACTGCAAGCACAAATTACAGCTTTTTCGTGCCCAACTCGTACTTCATTTTACCTATATGGGAGGGAGCTGTCAACGTTTTTTCTAGCTATTGTTTGTTGCGCTTACAAAACTTTCTCATATTTAATTATGACGGCTCAAAAAACGAAAGTCTAGGGCTCGAAAAACGCTGGCCAAACGGTGGTAATATGAAGCTGCTTTCAACAGCGCTTGCAAAAATAATGGCAGCTAGTACTTATGAAAAATATCAACAGATTTTGTCAGGAAAAAAGGTTCCACAAGCGGTTTGGTAATCAAACCATGAATTTCAAAATTATAAATCAACCGTTTGGATTATGTAGACATCCGATTCATAAACTTAGCAGTGTTTTTACCCTAGTATACAGAGCCTGGTTTATAGTCTAGATTTAAAATTATCCTCCATCTAACCTTGGACAACATAAAAATTTTGTCAGAGAAATTGGATCGAACTGAAATATGCATGTAGTTAGGAAAAAGGGATTCGTTTTGACATGTTTTGACACGTTTTTAACCAAAAAATAATTAATAGTGTATATCCGTACAAAATATTTCATGGATTTAATGGATCGCCTACTAAAAAAGTATGTTAAATAGATACAGTATTATTTTTAATTTAGATGACAAAAAAACTTAATGGTAGTTTGTGTAATCTCAAGCTGGTCATTTGATGAATATTAATTGTAAATTCTGTTATAAAACAATTTCTTTGAGCTACATAGATACAAGTTTAGTTTTTTTTAAATTTCAGTCTTTAGAATGGACAGGGTAAATTGTTTTAAAAGCTGGAAATGTCAGGAAAGTTGATAATTTCATTCCTGGGGGAACTCTATTCGTTGAAATGAAAGGCGTTTCATATCTTAAAACATGCAGGTTGCTTTTTGGTAAAGATGCTGTTGTGTAAACTCACAAAAAGAGAAAAAAACGTAATCCCATAAAAAACGACTTCTTGCAACAAGGGGACTTCTGTAATGTGACTTTTAACTGAATTAATATGCAGGCTCCATCATTGCTATTTAAATCAGCCTCTCCAGCATCGCAATGTGACAACACAATAATGAAGGTGGATACGAGCATTCCAAAGAAGTGAAAAAACAAGCGTTTGAATCAAAGGTGCGGTCTTGTTAAAAGTGCCAAATTCTTTTCCATTTGAAGGCGAAATCCCTGACTTTTGACAAAGTTGCACTTTCGAGAAACAGTCTGAAAGCTGGGAACAACAATTTCCAAATCCATTGTTGCATGATGACAAACATGCATAGATACAAGAGTTGTTAAGGAAATGAAAAGCACCATCGGTCAGAAAACTTTGGGTTGGAAATCGCTATTATATTTGCTCATAAACGATAGCTATCAATTCCAAGTAATTAAATCAATTATTTTTCATTACCATTTCAGATTGTAGCTGTTCGAGTACTTTGGGCCGTGGTTTTGCTCCTTTCTTCATAATGATGCCCTGTCTCTTGGACTGCGATGGTTTGGTGGAGTTGGGACCACCTCCGGACCTCATCGCCGGCATGCCCCCACCACCAATTCCAGCATTCCTAAGGGACCCTGTGGAGCTTCTGGTGGCTTCCAATGGATCCTGCAACCTGTGTGGCTGGGCAGATGGAGATGACGTCCAGCTGATAGAAATTGCACGCAAATGTAAGAATCAACAGCCTTACAAACAAATGTCCATGCCATTTTTGAGATAGGATCTGCATGACACTTTTCAATATATAACGAAATTAGAAATGCTGCTTAATTACCAAATCTCTTGTTTTTGTAGATCCGATGATTGATGACATGTGGTATTTCGTAATCGTGTCTGCAGCCGTTGGCGCGATCCTATTCGGCATTCTCATTGTGATAGCTGCACTGAGGTGCAAAGAGTGAGTATCATCTATTTTTATATCTCAATTCAATTCAACTCAGTACCCTACAGTCAGCAAACAAATGCCATGTGGTGTGGGGGGAATCTTACCCATTTTCAGGTGAATTCTCCTTCGTCAGTAGCGACTTGCACATCATCATTGTTAAATTGAATTTGAATATCTAAAATCATTCTAAAGTCTCTGCAAGGGAAATTTCCGTCATCTAATCTCTGGTTTCATAATTAACGCTGCCTTCTCATTTTATCTTCCAGAGCCAAAGTTAAACCTGTTCATGACTGCTCCAAGCCAGAGAAGACGCACCCAAGCCTGGTGGTGGAGCCCGTGGCGTCTCCACCTAATCCCATGAGCATGCCCCCTGGTATGGGACTTGGAGGCAATACCCACCCAAAGGCCCTGTGGACGGGCTTGAAGAGTGCCGAAAGCAGCGCTTACGCATTACACCACCACTCCATCAACCCGGAGCTGCTTTCGAACTACGAACGGATCGACTATGGCTCAGTGGGTCACACGCGACCAATGTCGCCCACCTTCAAGATGGCGTCGCCGGTACCACCACCACTTCCACTCAACCCACCACCACCTATCTGCCCAACGTACTGCGGCCAGACAGAGGCTGGCGTGCACATCATGGGCAACGGCAATGCCTACTACGCTAACCCCGAATCGTTGGACGGCTCCTTCGAGAACAGCGGCTACGTCGACTCTGAATGTAGCATGGAGGTGCAGAGGATCGCACCTGATGGCGCCGTGGTCAGCCGCCGCGGCCGACCCTGTCCCTTGCCAGTGCATGGCGGCCGCTGGGAGGAGGCTATTGTAAGGCAGCGCTTCGAGGTTGTTCCCGCCATGGGTAAGGCCCGAGCAAGCGTAACGTGCCGGGAACAGGCCATCGGCTGTGACGGGTTCAAAGGGCGCGGCTTTGCAATGCCGGCAGTGGATCAGCTGGGTCACCCGCAGGTATCCTCGCCCTTGGTATAAGCGGCAGCTTGGGCCAAACACGAGATGGTGCTGTTGTTCTCTTTTGGAGTAATTTGGATTGGTTGATAAAGCACGGTGATTACAAGTTGTCATTTAATTTTTTCGATATAAAATGTAATAAATTTTGAATCCCCTCAATTTAGCAATTCTGCAATATCTTTTTTATATTTTCTCATTTCAATTACTTGTATCCCGTTAAAATTAAAATTAACATGTCCCGAGCATCACCAACAATGTCTAATATTTATTAAGGATACCCGAGAACAGAACACCAAATATTTCCGGACAACTAATCCAATTGAACTCCAACTGAAAGAGAACACAAGTGCATTGAATCTTTTGTAGACTTTTTAAGCTGTCAATGCTTTAATATGTCGATGCTGGTCAGTGTGGTAGTGTATATTATTTCTCCAGTGGTGAACACGGTGGAAACTACAAGATTTATGAGAAAATTTATTCTTTCTCCACAGACATTCCCAAAAAAAGGACTTTCTTGCTCAGTTTCCCTCTGATTTCACCTCACACCTTTCTTGTACATTATTGTTTCGCACACCTTTGAACTTTGGACGTGTTTTCGACGTGGACGAACGTGGTCTTTGTAATATAGATGTAATATTGTTGTCAAGTGTTGTAACTTTGCATCCCTTGAATTTCAGCGATTAAATGCTATAACAATACCATTGAGTAAGCATGATTTCTTTTTCCAAGTTTTTTAATGATAGACCCACTGTGATCTGCAATCCTACAGAGACATTGAATGAATTTGAAAAACTACTTTTTTAAAAATTTTCCTTACATCGCTACAACTTGTGTGCATTGCCATTGAAGATAAATATTTCATTAAAGTTGAACCCATCTAAAATAATACTCTCAGGACCAGGGACAAATATTATTTTAGACAAGTTATCATTTCAGACAGGTTCATCTGTAAGACCTTCTTCCCACCAACGTTTATGTAGATCAACTGATGTGGATCAAGAAAACTTTTTCGTGTTAATTCACACCGCAGAACTCAGTTTAACTGAGTTCTGCGATGTGAATTAAAACGCAAAAGTTTTCTTGATCCACATCAGTTGTACATCAACGTTGGTGTGAATCAGGTGTAAACATGTTACAGTGATACAGCTGCAAAATAGGGAATTTCCCCTTTTTGAATCCTTTATGAGTCACTAGTTATGGGTCAACACTATTTACACAGCTGCAAAATAAGGAATTTCCCCCATTTTGAATCCTTCATGAGTCACTAGCTATTGGTTGGCACTATTTACACAGCTTTAAAGCAGGGAATTTCCCAGGTTTTTTTGCAGCTGTGTAAATAGTGCTCAGTTAAATTGCACTCAATCCCCGTGCCAAATGTACAGTGCCAATTCTGTTTTGGATATTTGATATTTTCGATTCCATTGTTGATATTCCCTAAAATATCAATTGGAACCAATAAAAATTATTAAATATCACTTTAAATATGGAGGTTTTTGTTTTATACACGGGTCCAGCACATTTTTTGAGAAGATATTATTTTACACAGGATAATTTTAGACGGATTCTACTGTATTGACTAGAAATTTAATAAGCCTAACCAATGAAATATTTCCGAAACCAAGGTATAACAATACTATATTTTATTTGCAGAATATTTTACACAAAAAGTAATCCATATTTCAGAAAAAAACATTAATAGACTATCCGAACAGGAACCGGGTGACTGCAGTTTTGCGGTGCAAAGGCTGCAGCACCAAAACAAGGCTCGATCAACGAGCAATTCGATGCTACCTAATATCCGTCATTGTGAAAGTTTCATCATCAGTGATATACCGGTGGTGGAATATGTATGATATAATGCTCCTCCATGCAATCCTTGTATGGCCAGCTGCGTAACGAGTATCTCAACTGCGTGTGCCGAAGTAGAGCTTTGCGCATTTCGCTATGGGCTATCTTGGAGAGCAGGAATAGGTAAACTCCAGGCAAGCACTCTATAGGGAAGGTCTTCTCGTACCCTTTGTACGATTCGCTCAACATCTCCAAGAGATTGGAAATAAATGCCACTTTATCGTCCGGCTCCAACAGGTAGTCCATAAGCGGCCACAGTCGTTGAGCAGCCACCAGGTTCCTATCCAACACTGCACGAGAAAATTCGTTCCATTCCGGGCTCTGGTTAGAATAAAGTTCGTACAGCGACCTGTTCGGACTACCAATGGCGTGAGGGAAGTAAGTCTTTGTCAATCTCTTTTCTACCGGATTCATAATGTTCCAGATGGTCTCTACCTTGTCGTTCAGGAAAAAGAGACGGGCCAGGCGGTAAGCCACCCATCTGGGTATGACACGGTCCTCGACTAGCGTTCTGGCTGTCTTCTGGTAGTCCACTGTCCCCAGAGGCGACACCTGAATTCGTGGCAGGAGGGCCTCAGGGGCGACGTTGATCGTCACCTTCTTGAAGAAAATGTGCGCTACGTGCATGTGGAAGCTGACGTTGTGCACGTGTGTCACCAACTCGCTCTTCAGCTCCGAGGAAATAGGAAATCTGTGGATCCGTTTCCTGGCATACATCCTGAAATTGCTCCAGGTTAAGTCATTGGAGTTAAAAGCGATGGCTGAGGGATGGCGTGACGTCTTTACAACGATGTCCACCAGAACCGTCCTCTTCAGGGTGAATGGCAGCAAGTAAGTGGGATTGGAGGGGGAGGGTCTATAGTTCATGACTAAAACGAATTGAAAAATGCGAAATGTTATGTTAAGTGAACCATTGATGCATGTACAATGTAAATGCACTGTGGTGTCGTATATGTTGAAAGTAAATTAAGAGGGGTGCATACCAGAATAAGCCTTTTTTTTCGAAATTATTTTTTATTTAATTTTGGACACCATTGTCTACGTGTGTAGGAGCTAGCATAAATATTCTATTTGTTTTACATGTAATTTTTTGTTTAAATATATGCTTCATGGAAATATGTCCGTATATGTCCTGCATTTTGAACATATTTCCATAAAGCGTAATATAGTATTCATATATTTAAACAAATAACAGAAATTAAGTAAATATATTATATCGGTTTCGGACATGTTAGAAACATTCAAATTTTAAAATTGCAGTTTCACTTGTCACAAATGACGTTAAATACGTTTGGTAGTACTTTGGTCAATGGGATTTTGTGGGAATTTCAGCAAATTTTGATCATGAATGGGTAGTATACTGTATGAAATAAAAATTGTCAAATGACCATACTGTGTGCATGTATAGTTATACTAAAATGCATGGACAGTACATATACACGTGTGACTTGCCAATTCGCAAGTACATTATCTAACATCGTTATGAGATTTATGCATTCTCCGCCAACTTTCAGGTTATCAAATTCCAATCTTCGATTTTTAAAATTTGCAAATTTATCCAATGTAGTTAGCTAACTGCATAATCTATGGGAGAATTTACTATAACGTGGCATATTTATTCGATGAAGCAAAACAAATTTGAAATAATGCTGGGACGAATAAATTCAAGTTGAAAAAAAACGAAGTAATAAATAATGTACTTAAAGAAATTTCTTGCAACAATAACAACAAGAAAAGAATAATATGCAAATTAATACTGAAAACTTACCGAAATGCACTAAAGATTAAACCAGGAGCAAAACTAAATATTTGGCAAAAGTTGAACTTGATAGATGAATAACAGTTTTGATATGGTATGTCACAACAGTTGCACGAAATTATATGAACTTCATTGGTTGATTGCAAAATGATGCATTGCTCACATTTCTTTAAAGCCACGTGGTCTTAGCGGCCATCTTTAGACACAACGTAACAACAATGGCTGTCTTAATTCCAAACGATTTCACCTATTAATGACGTTTTCAGTCTTTTTTACAATGCCATAACTTGAAACACCTTTTAAAGTTCTTCATATTATATGAATTAAGAAATCAAAGGCAGATTTCCATTTATACATGTACAAGATTTAATAATTCTTCAATCATTGACTAAACCTTGCCAACGAAGATTTTAACCAAGTGATAACACCATGTAATGTACATGTACAGTACATGTAAATCTTTCACCACAAATAAATTAGTCGACATTCTGAACATAAACATTCCCTGTAAGATAACCAACAGCAAGTTTGGATATAAAAATTGCAAAGAAATTTATTCCATTTAATATTTTAATTTCGTTTGTTTGATTAATTTATAGATAATATTGCACGTTTAAAATAAATACTCGTGTATGCGTCAATAAAAATTCTAATAAAATCATCCTTGCAGATATCTACTGTACATGTATAAAAAATATTATTAAGCAAAAGAATCATAATTTGAAAACTGTAGTCAAGAAAGTAGGTTATTTTTTTGGTATTTTGAAATCAACTCTGCGTTTTGTACTGCAAGGTTCACCAAGTTCTTATGCAAATTAATGCAAATACATGTGCATGCATACACGTGTTTTTTGCATTGTTCCATTTAATGATACATTGACAAATCTTGTCTATATCATTCAAAAATAAAATAAACTTATTGAAATTACGTTCAAATACACCTTAAAACCTCAAAATTCACAATAATTATGTTCTTCAGTCGCGATTAAAACCCAATATAGGTTCGTCCAAACATTTTACAAAAATCTATTAAAATCAATACACAACACTTAAAGTGTTACACTAAAATGTCACCATTCATAATTCAATAGATCCGTCCGAATTACAGACCATGGCTCGTATTTGGTTGATTTCATCTTCAGTATAGTCACATAAAACCCAAAAGCGACCCACAACATCCTCACTACCACAGACAAGAAAATCTTTACATAATTTCTTGATGTACAAATTTCGAAATAAAGTTTTCTTCAACTCGTCCTGTTCGTTTTCAGTAAGGCAGACATTCATCAGGCCTTCAAGTCGTCTGGTCCAGTCATGAACGAATACCAGATGGATGTCAGAAACAAGGTTCCAAAAGAGTAATTTCTTTTTGGAAGTATTGACATCTCTCAGTAGGAGCTCTGTGATACTGACAAATGCCTCATTTAAGATCTCAGGTTCATAAAACAGCTCACTGACCGTCTTGCAACCAAGATTGGACCAATTATTGAACTTGCCTTGGTCAGTCGCCACCAGTGACGTCCAAAGCTTCTGAAAGGCGTCGTTGTAAGGGGCCATTAAATAGCACTTGTCAGGATCATTTAGGAATATCAAATGGACCAAATGTAACAACCGATCCCCTCTTTCAGGCCCGTTCAAGTGATCTAGCAATTGCAAGAACAAGTCCAGGTAAGGCCATTCAAACAGATGAAGCATGCAATAATCAGAGTGACTTATTACTTTTCGCAGTCGAGCATCATCTGGACACACAGAAAGCAAGAACTGGAACAATCCTGGCAAGGAATCATTTGGAAATGACCTATTCCAATGGAGTTGCAAATTGGCCAGAACCTCGGGGAGGGAAGATGTGTCTAATCCAGGACGCCAGAAATGCCTAGCAGCAACTTCATTACCATCCATCACTGCACTCAAGAAATCACTGGATTCCATCCAATATTCTCCAAACATATGTTGGAATCCATACAAGCATTCTACAGGACTAGCCATGCCGAAGTCTGGCCACTCTTTAAGAAGTCGCATGTCTTCCTTGTCGAGTCTTTTCCAGATGTTTTCGCTGTCTTCAAGGCAGAAGATACGGGCAAGACGATACTTGAGAACATCGGACAGTGGTGGACTGCTCATGGCGATGAGAGCCTCTGCAGTGCCATTGTAATTTAAGGTACCCCGAGATGAAATTTGGGTGCACAACAGAATGTCCCTGATGGAGATATCGTTGGTGAACCTGCTGATGGTATTCAGGGATGTTCGGTAGTGCCTGGAAATGGGAAGGACGAGGGTGGACAAATTGTGCTTCATCAATCTGGGAAGGGGAAGTTGATGGATTCTTGAGTCAACTGTTAGCCTCGTTTGGAGTTCCCACTTAACATAATTGAAGTCGGCGGCGACGACAGCTACTTTGTAAAGCTGGGATACGATTTTGACCAATGTAGCTGTTTGCAACAAGTTCTCCATAAAGCAGCTTTTTCTAAAACACGATAATTTGAAACAACTTGTCAGTGTGCATCAGATTCTAAAAAAAGTTTTTGTACACAAGAGCCTGTTTTATGTAGTAATTTGTAGTTCGATTGTGCTTGACTTTATGAACCTGTTTTTAGAATTATTTTTAAAAATTTTAAAATGCAAACAATACCACATGTTTGTCTTATTTTCATCATAAGGTCCAACATAAAGAATAAATTGCCTATACTCTGAATCAAGCCTGATGTAGGAAAATTAAAACTTACAAGTATGGAGTCAACAACGACAGATCCGCACAATTCAATGGTCAACAAATAAATGATGTAAAAAATTTGGCACATGTTAAAATGACGTCTGCTTAATGCATAATTGATGTTAGTTTTTTCTCGGCCGCCATCTTGGGGCATAATGCTAATTCCAATGCTGTTCTAACCAAGATTACCCGCACCTTTTTTTTAAATTTCAATTAAAAGATGTCCCTAAAGAGGAATTGTTACTTAAGCCCCGTTCTCACGGAGCCAATAAAGCCGCGACTTTCATGTCACGGTTGCAGTTTCCATCGTGCGAACAGTTTTTCATGTCACAGTCGCGTTGCCGTGACCGGATTGTCGCATAT
>JAQGCC010004639.1:0-12832 GCA_034698905.1 Xestoiulus laeticollis | reverse complement strand
CGAATGCCGGAATAGTTCCCCAAAAAAACGGCCACGACCGTATAAAGTTCACCTTAAAAAAATCTGGCACTTTGCCCCCTGCCACAGGGCATATTACATGCTGACTGCAGGGTAAGAAATTGAATTGAATTGAAGTTTACCAGACCCTCTACAATTATAAACTTTACATACATATTACCATAAAATGGAATACACATATACAGAAAAAAAAAAAAAAATTAAACAAATAATAGAATATTTATGCTATGTCCTCATACATTCAATTTGTTCCTAACAGTTTCCAAAATTAAATTAAAAAATAATTTAGAAAAAAAGGCTTATACTCGTATGCAATACATTTAATATTTAGTTCTAGTGCACCACCTATAAGTTAAAGTTTCTGCTTTCAGTGAGTCATGGCATAATACATTTATTTTAAATATTTTATTATTGAAATTATAACTCTTCAATTTGAAAAAGATTTGCAGCTTGAAGAGATGTTGAGTTAATAATGTTTTTAAAGTTTGGGTGGGGCCGTTACACGAGTAAATATGTTGATAACCTCAACTAACTGACTAATTAATGTCTTATTTGTCACCTTAAGTATTTAAATCCTGGCTATCAGACATATGCACGTATAACTAAAATCTAATTTTTGGTAACAATGAAACTTACTTGTATCTCTATCAGACACTTCTGTGGAATAAAGCTGAAAAACATTGGGTGCAGCATTTCTACGTCCATGATCTGGGATGTTCAAATCCCTGCAACAAATTGTTTGTTCTTTTAGTATGTGACATAATGTTACTGCAGCCAAAGTTTGCCGGTTCATAGAAAATCATATTTATTAAATGGAGATGATTTGAAACCTAACTAAAATTTTGGATTGTGGAAAAATAACAATGCTAGCTTGGATATTTCCATTTATGTGTGCATTGCTACAGATTACGTGCACATTTGAGTGATGGAAACGAGATAAGAAATTAAAGAGAGAAAAAGCAATGACAGCATAGCTGAAGAGGTTGCAAATCAAGACTCAGTTGAATGCATATAACAAAGCTTCAAGCAATACCTTTGTGTCTGTTCTTCATATGTGGCTTTCCACAACCTTAACATCTGCTTGCTGGTTAACAATGCCTCTTCACCACCACAACAATGCTCCTCAAAATGGGCTTTAATATATAGCAGGCTGAAAATTAAACCAAATGAAATTGGCTGATAAAAAAAATTGAGAAATTAAATAGGAATGTTTATAGCAAATTCTGAGTTGTTACTTGAAGTTTTCTGGATACTCCTCTTCGGCAGCCTGTATTAACTGCAAAGCTTCTTCGTATTGTTTCTGGGCCGAGAGTAGCAAAGCTAACAGCAGCAGAGAATTGATGTGCTCTTTTCTAAGGTCGAGTGCTCTCTTTACATGCTCGACTGCTTCACCTATCTATCCGAATAAAGCCATGCAATTAGTAACTTTTCCATGGATCTGAAAGTAGCAAATTAATGCCCCATGCCTACTAATAAAATGATACATTCAGGATTCTTGCCTTCTAAAATTAGCAAAATAAACGTTTTCAAATTTCTCCCACATCAAATGGAAAGATGTAGTTACTCACAATTATATACAGACAGCATTATTTAGTTTCAGTAGATTTAATTCAAAATTGAAAAGCATCCAATGAAAATTTGGGGAAATACCAGTCAAAACTAGTAAGAGGAATTTTCTACTCATTTTTAAGCAAAGACACATAATGAAACAGCTATCATTCAAGGTGAACTCAATCAAAAAAAATCTTACTATATTTATATCAAGAATACTTACTTGTCTGATATGTGCATAATATAGTGCTAAATAATATTCCACTAAATAATCATTCGAATCTAACTGTTGAGCTCTGAAAAAAAAAAAGAAAAAAAACGAAAAATGAGCATGCGAGAAAATGTTTAAAACTACGCTTGGGAATGAAAATATGCCGACAAATTATTGAAAATATATTGCATTCGAGATTTAATTTATAGGAAAGATAACCGAAAGGAAGATCAACCGACAAATTGCTAAGGATAAATCTTAGTTTTGTCTACAAGAGAGATCGCATTTAATAAGCAAAGCTACAAACCTATGAAAGGCATCTCGAGCTTTCTGAAAGTGTTCTTCTCTTTCAGACTTTAAGTAGATTTGCTCAGCTTTCAGAAAGTAACCCAAGCCAACAATAAGGTTACACCTGGAGCTTAGATTTTGTGAATTTGCCCTGTCACAATCAAGAGCTTGCTGAGCAAATGCAAGACCCTCTTCGATCTGCATACACAGAAGAAGAATAAATGAGATGCTTCAGCTATGCAAAAATAACATTTGATTCCAAATCCAGGACTTACTTCTCCTAAATGTTCAAAACAGATTTTCGCAGCTATTAAGTTTGGTAGTGCATTTGTGGGATCCAGTCGAGAGCATTCACGTAGTACCATGACAGCACGTGCATGCTGTAAATTAAAAAATATATATTATCAATTATATCTCGTGTATTTCAGTGCATTTTTAAGTTTCAAATAGGAATTATACTGGAAAATTCTTGCATTCAGCAATTAATATTGCTTTCATAACAAAATAACTGTATAGAATCTGTGGTTTATTAGTTCAAAATGGCATATTTAACGACACAAAATGAGAGATTATTATACTGCAAGAAATTTAATGAGACAACTAGAATGAACATTAAATAATCTGTTTGAAATTGTAATGACTGTACTGGCTTAAGATTTAAACTTCTAAAATCATTACCAAAATCGTTGCGGGCATTGCCAGAAAGACACCTAAAATTGAGTTGGTCAATTTTCAGCTTTCCTATAAGTGTTTGGCTAATTAAAAAACGAACCTTTCCAGCAGCTGTTAAAGAAAGCGCAAACTGAAACCAGACATGGAATTCTTCGAATGAAAACTTCATTGCCCTATCAAAAGACTGTAAAAATACGTTGTCAAAAGATATGCAAACTGAAAAACAACCATTAAGTGCCACCTACAGCCGTACACTTACCTCACACAGGACACCAACTTGACCTCGGCGGACTAAAATAACAGTCATCAAATCAAAAACAGCCACGGCATTATTGAATGAATGCAATCGTGCTTCCTTATGCTCCGGCGATCGGCTAAGTACGGCCTCTCTCACAGCCTATACATTTAAAGGAATCGTCACAATATCAGAAAAAACTGATATTTAATAAAATAATAAAACAGCATTTCATGTACTGACACAAACCAACCATAGCTTCGCACATTAATAACAAAAGTATAATCTCTTCATTCTCATCTTTTGGATGAAATAAGCTGTAAAAATCGAAATGAATAATAATGGTTAGTAACCAGGTTAATGCTAACAATCGGCCTTCAAAACAAATTAGGGATAATATTAGGCAGATTATAAAAAAATATAAATTTGAAGATTGCAAATCTTCCCAAATTTGAAGATGAAATCTGCCAATTTTTCTGTACAACCTAATAGCATTTCTGTATTAAAGTGTCCTAGAGTTTTTAAAGGAAAGGTATGAACTTTTATATTTGAGCAGAATATTCATACTTTTGGCCTACATATCTCCTTGGTTTCCATGGACTGTCAGAAGTGCTTGGAACTCGACTTCCACTTCCGGTTTTATTGCCAACATCAACTGATGGTTCAGGGCTTTCATATGCTAACTCACTAACTCCCCTGAGGAGGACTTCTGCAAGCTGCCTAGCCAGGGTCTGAAATAAAAAAAATTCGCTTTTAATGCTGTTGTTTTAAAATTTGATTTTTAACAAACCGTCGTAAGTTTCCTCACTGATCTTTCCTGATTATTCAAACTGTTCTTCTAAACTCCTTAAATCACTGCCAAATCATTATTTTAATTGCATTATTTACCATAGTCGTTAAGATTATTTTTTAATTCATCTTTGTGAAATTATGCATTTTAAGCAGCCAAATAACTGGTTATGATAAGTCATTAAATTTAAAAAAATGTTATGTATTATATTCATTATATTTTTACATATTTCTGTTCATGAAAACCAGACGGACAACAGCTTTACTACGGCTAGCACAACATTTCGGTCAAATACCTACCAATCTTAGACAGTGGGTAGTCGAAGCTTCCACAGACGTTAAAACACTGCGATACTGAGCAATGGCTCTTGAAAGCTTTCTGAAAAATGAAAAAAAAATATTTATGAAATAAAATTTACAACAAATGGACGATTTCGGTTACATATCAGGTGACCATCAGCAGTAATTTAATAGAATTATTAAAAATGATGGTAAAATTTCGCCACAAATATTCTTTCAATTTTATCATACATTTGTAGTTTTGATGAATGCATTATGGAAAAAAGTTACTGTAAATACTCGAATAAACCCTCAATGTTTTTTTAAAAGTAAGGAATATTGATCCCAAGTTTACTCAAGCCAGGGATTTATTATTTTTATTCCTTCAAAGTTGGTGAACGTTGTGGGTAGGAAAAGAGGTAATAAAAGTGAAGAGTTTAAATTCTTCATAAACAATAATGATATTGAATGTATTCTGTGGGAATAGTTTCATATTTACAAATCACCTACTGACCCCACTATATCACATGTCATTATCATTGCAATACACTCTATAATATTAATTTAATAATAGAGGTAGTATGAAAATTTCCAATATATTTACCCATTCTTGATTAGAAGAATCGGCGCTTTTTGTAGAGCAGGTATGTATGAGAGGTAGTATGAAAATTTCCAATATATTTACCCATTCTTGATTAGAAGAATCGGCGCTCTTTGTAGTGCAGTTTCCAAAATTGGACCAACTCTGTTATCTTCAGACGATGGCATGGGGGATGTTGAACCAGATGTTGATGAAACAATGCTCAGTGTGCTTTGCCCTTGTATACGGTCCCTTTCTTGAAGATACAGCAACGCCAAATCACCAGCAGTTTCGAAATATTTTATGATTTGCTCCTCCCTTTCTGCAACTTGAAACTTGCTCGTAGACTGTGGTGGAAGTTTCTCATAACAGAGGCCTAAAAATATACCCATCAATTTTAATTTATATCCTGCCCTAGAATTAAAAATATATGGAAAAAGTACAAAATCTTACCTCGAATTGCATAAGACTCAGCTACAATTTTCAATGATCTGTGAGGCATAGTTTTTTCTGGAAGCGCATCTAATCCTGAACACTGCAAGTTATTCAAGGAATCTTCATAATTCCCCATAGCAAAGTGTAACTTGGCAAGTAATAAATATGCCTCACATAATGTCTCCCGCTGAAAGCAAGAAAATCAGCAGTAAATAAGTTCACAAGACTTAATAACGGTATGATGATGTAAAATGAAGAAATTACATTTATTAATAACTTACTATGAAATGTCTGAGATATCATTTAGTATTTAGTACATTAATTTAAAACAAATTTCTGAATAAAACTTTTCAGATTGTCAAAAATTAAATAGGCTACATTTTCATTTTCTTAGGCAATTTAAATGTGTTAGTCATAATTTAAGATGAAAGTATTCTTTGAAATACAGAAAGCTATTCATTATTCAAGAGATTTTCAATAATATCTAAAAACGTAAAATTATGAGTACAAATTTCGATGGGGTATTGTTGGTATACCTATACCAGATATACTGAGCAATGTGCTTTCAAATGATCCACAAAATATGGGTAAGTATTTTATGGCTCAAAATATTTTTCAAAGCTACCAAAAACCGCTTATAGCCTTATTAAAATAATAGTTTAAATTACATACTCGACCACCATGGTCACTTAAGGTCATGGTTAAGTAGCGTTTGGCATCAACCAAGTTATTTTTTGCTTTATTTATATTCTGTTCAATAGGAGGATTATCTTCCAAATAATGTTCCAGCTTGCTTTCTCCAATCAGGAAATTGACTAGACATTCTAATGAAAAAGGAATATACAACATCATATATTCAACTTTCTTAAAATTTGCCAAGCACATGCAAACCCCTATTGTAGGGCCTATATTAAATTAAAGATTTACCTAACCCGGCTACATGTGGGCGTGTCCTTAGTTGTTCTGCCAAATCTATAACCTTTTTCCAATTGCTGTCTTCCCGACTTTTTTCAATCTCTTGTTCAAGGCGGTAGCCCTTACCAGTCTTTGCAGCCATTATCTATAACTGTTGCATTAAATAAAAAATAATAAATGGGTCATTTATACTGCATGATAGGCCAAGCTGATAACTAGGACGTTCAACAACCAAAATATCCCTTCCCTTTTATATCAAAAACCAGAAAAGCAAAGGTTGATTCGAGATACCATTTCCCACTCACCTTAACGTTTTTCACCAAAAAATAACGTTATGCATAATGCATGAAATGTCAGAAATTATAAATGTTTTTCATTCATCACTACACTATTGGAAAGTTGAAATCAATCAGCCATCTTGGAACAGACGACGGATGTACATGTACTTCACATAGCCTCGCTAACCACTTTAAATCTCTAGTTTTATTAATTTAAATACATATAATTAATTTATTCATTATAGTAAACAAGCAGCTAAAGTAAACTTATAGATTATTTTATATTAGTTATGTTTTATAGAATAATTTACTTTTATTTTTAGCTTTTGCAAGGTAAATCAAATAATATTCTTGCTAATGACGAGAGTATACCTTTTTCCTACTCCCGTAGACCCCGTAGAACTACTAGAATCAGTCTTTCACTTTTTCAGAGAAATACGTTGGTGATCGGTGTAAGGTACGTGTTGTATTGTTGTTCTTTAATATTTCTTTATTATTTTAAAATTAAAATATTTCTTTGGAAATAACATTATTAGAGATAAATTTTATCAATTGTTGGCAAT
The DNA here is from genome assembly GCA_034698905.1 of Xestoiulus laeticollis. NCBI lineage: Eukaryota > Metazoa > Arthropoda > Diplopoda > Julida > Julidae > Xestoiulus > Xestoiulus laeticollis. Next base: position 6,018 of record JAQGCC010004639.1, on the reverse strand, counting down.
TATATTCCGAATTACTAGTTTAAAATGTGTTTTTATACCATTCTTTGATCTGAACTGGCGTCACGTTGTTAGGCCTAACTGGTGCATGTTTTTTTACTGAGTTACTTTCTGTGATTATGGCGTTTTATAGCGTTATTCATATAATTCCAAAGCAAGTTATACGTCCTCCGTGTCAGGGCTTCACAAAAAATGTTTACGCTTTGATAAATTTGCGAGCATACTATGTGAAATGACTAAAAACGTGGCGACGTTAGAGGGCGGCACATAGCAATACCCGAACACGTTGTTAAAGTTTATTGTGTCAAAAAATAATTAAAATTAAAATTCTTATTCAACTTATTAAATCTATTTATGAATTTAAAAGGAAATTTATTTGTAGTATCTGAGATCATTTTAAAAAAGTAATTACTGCAATTTACGATTATTCATGTACGTCCATTCGGTAGTCCTACTGAATTTTGGAATGTACAAAATTAAATTCGTTAAAAGCTAAATACGTTTAATATAGTTCAAAGGAGGGTTTCTCGTGGCAACTTAATGCTCGGTTCATACTCCCAAATTACCATCATACGGTCCTAACTTAAAATTTAGAGGGTAATATTTAGGCCTCATTACCCATCTACATTCCCTCTAATATAGGACTCGGTGGAGTGGGGTTCATTCATATCGAAAATAATCGCACGTGTAAACCGGACCTAACCCTAACTAAAATTCCATGTGGCAAACCACGTCACGCCAGCCTTTGTGTTCAAAAGTATTCCAACCAACAAAGAGCTGAAAAAAAGTTTCCCCTTTCTTGCAGGACGTATTTCATGCTTTGGAAGTTAGGGCTTGACATCTCAAAATGCCACAAAATGAGCATATAGAATTGCATCGCAAGAGGCATGGTTATCGTTTGGACTACCATGAAAGAAAACGCAAGAAGGAAGCCAGAGAGCCCCATGAAAGAGCTCGAAAGGCACAAAAGTTGCGAGGGTTGAGGGCAAAGCTGTACAATCGTCAACGCCATGCTGAGAAGATTCAGATGAAGAAGACGCTAAAAATGCACGAAGAGAAGCGAACCAAGCAAAAGAAGGAGGACAAGGTGCCAGAGGGTGCAGTACCTGCCTACTTGCTGGACCGTGAGGGGCAAAACCGTGCGAAGGTCCTAAGCAATATGATCAAGCAGAAACGCAAGGAAAAAGCTGGAAAATGGGACGTGCCATTGCCGAAAGTGCGAGCTCAAGGAGATTCAGAGGTGTTCAAAGTCATAAAGACGGGAAAGACCAGGCGAAAGGGTTGGAAACGGATGGTTACGAAGGTTACGTTCGTAGGAGAAGGCTTCACAAGAAAACCACCAAAGTTCGAGCGCTTCATTCGTCCTATGGGATTGAGATTCAAAAAGGCACATGTTACCCACCCCGAGCTGAAAGCGACCTTTTGCTTGCCTATCATCGGAGTAAAGAAGAATCCAAGTTCCGTGATGTTCACCTCGCTGGGGGTGATAACCAAGGGAACTGTCATAGAGGTCAATGTATCCGAACTTGGACTTGTTACGCAAAGCGGAAAAGTAGTTTGGGGCAAGTATGCCCAAGTGACAAACAATCCAGAAAATGACGGTTGCATCAATGCTATTCTACTGGTTTAATTTTGTTGCTCGTGAATTCAAATAAATGATCTTGGCCCTTGTAATATTACATGTTTGTGTGGGTTTTTCGGTAAACCAGTTTTAAATAATTTGGTCGAATCAGCTAGGTAAATAAGTAAACTTGGACAATCAGCCTCCACATGGGTAAGGATCAACCTAATAAGTAAAATCATCGAAACTAAACTACTAATGAAAATATTTGCAAAGTTTCAATTTCAAAAATAGTTAAATGTGCAAATCGCTGGCAAATGTTAGGTGTGTGACAGTCTGATCAAAGAATGGGAAAGAATTTGAATATTTTTATTAAATATAAGAATCTTTACAGGTAGTCACGATGCAGATCTTCGTGAAGACCCTCACTGGCAAGACCATAACCTTGGAGGTTGAGGCCTCTGATACTATCGAAAATGTCAAGGCAAAGATCCAAGATAAAGAAGGCAAGTTGTTTAATTTAATACAATTCACCTTTCCACTTTACATTGAAAATGATGCCAAACTTAAGACACCTGTTGAACAGACGTGATAGCAAACCTAGTTACCGATTTATCTGACGAAGCAGTTAAAACTAATAGGATTCGTTAAGAATTTTAAACCCGCTAACCAAATTCATTTGTTTATCATCTAGGCATTCCTCCCGACCAGCAGAGGTTAATTTTTGCCGGTAAGCAGCTGGAGGATGGTCGTACTCTGTCGGACTACAACATCCAAAAGGAGTCAACCCTGCATTTGGTGTTGAGGCTGCGTGGTGGAGCCAAGAAACGCAAGAAGAAGAATTACACCACTCCCAAAAAGATCAAGCATAAGAAGAAGAAGGTCAAGCTTGCCGTCTTGAAGTTTTACAAGGTACGGAAGATCGGTGCATTGAAAGTGCAGGGCGTCTACTGAATTATTTATATGTAATGTAAGGTTATTTAATGCGAACTTTTAAGGAAATTTCTAACGCATTTTTGATGAGTTTAAATTGCCTTTTAGTCTAGTGCAGCCTTGATTGTTTTTTTTTAATCGATAACGATAAAAAGTATATATAATTTAGTAGACGCCCCTTTAGAAACTAATGATGAATTGACTTAGGACACCTTATGAAGTCCATGATAATAAAACTAGTGATATTACTGAATGCCTATGATGATTTTGCCAAATTTACTTGATAAGAACATTGTTTAAAACTTACCTTATTCCTTGCAGGTCGATGAAAACGGTAAAATCACTCGTCTGCGCAGAGAATGCCCCCACGAGGATTGTGGAGCAGGTGTCTTTATGGCATCACATTTCGACAGACAATATTGTGGCAAATGTTGCTTGACTTATGTTTACAACAAACCTCAAGAAAAGTAGAAGCCCATGTAATTTAATGTTTCAAAAATAAAAGGAAACTTGGGTGAAATAAGTTTTACCTGGTTTTATTTCTTTGAATAAGTTGTATAAATGGTTTGGAATGGACATGAGCATTTGAGGTGTGTAGACATCCCTAGGAGGACCATTTCTTGGACACTGCTACATATAATCCTTGAAATGCATAAACAGTGGCACCAAGAATAGCTGCTAAAGCAACTGCAAATATAGCACTCAGGACGTTTTCGTCAATGAAAGTAGGCGTCTTTTTCGATTGAAGAATTTGTCCACTGTCACTGTCTACCATGTTTTTTAGCAAGTCGAGCTTCTCTTTCAAGAATGCCATGGATTCTTGCATTTCTTCCTTTGATAGGGTGTCGTTCATCATGTGAATTGAAGCTGCTGGACTTGGAACAGGGTTTGTAGGCTGTCGGTTGCTGTCATCTTGAACGGAACTTGGTCCTCTGAATCTGTATTTCATTTTGGTATCCATAGTTGTTGGAGGGCAATCTCTGCAAATGCATGAATGTTTGACATAATTTTGTGGAACGTTCACCATTCATTAAAGTTTTTTCAACGCTGTCACAATACCGAGAAAAAAACTGATACCCATATGTTGGTCTGTCAATAAGTTTTCAAAGATTGTCTTGAATGAATGATTCAAAATTACCAAATGCCTTATAATTTAGCAAAACGAACTGGAGCAATGGGCCATTGTAGTAAGATCCAAAGAAATAGAAATGAAAAGTTGGCAAAATGATAGCAACGATAGCAAACATATCTATTAGGGTTAATTTGGGATTTTAAGGGTTATATTTGAAATACAAATGGTTATAATGTTAAAAAATTTTAAATTAGAGATGCAAATCGGTTATATTTATGATAAGAAGTCTATAATTGGAATACAAAAGGTTATAATATGATATACATTTAAAATTAGAGATGCAAATTAGTTATATTTATGATCAAAAACATCATCTGAATGAAGCGCATTATACATATGTACTGTGATCTTAAATTTACTGACCCAATTAAGCGGAATGTTGTCCCAATTAAACATGTAAATTTACTCTTGGTTCCTTGGGTTGGTTTCTGTTCTTTAAGATTTGGCCCAAATAAACGGCTGCCCCAATTAGGCGGAATTGACTGTAATATGTTTATTGGGTAAAAAAACTTATGGGGTTGTTAACATTTTTTTAAAGTTTTTCTTGAGGGTGGCTTATTGAGCCTCGGAGATCCATCATCAGAGATCACAGGTGGACATCAAGGGATGCTATTGTATGGGCAAAACTCAAAGCGTTTACACACAGTAAAAACTCCGCAAACACAAATATTTCGTCATACATGCCTAATTTAGGTTAGGTCAGTTTTCCTTTACACAACAATCCTAGATTCGTCAGGTGAGAATATATATATGTGAAGGGCCTACATGCTCATGCGAAGTGATAGGTGATGACGTACTGTACATGCAATTCCCTTTATCGTCAAGTGTGAAACTAAATCAATTACATTGCTATAAAAATAAGGGGATACATGTATGTCAAATATTAAGAATGGCACTGATAATTAACCACAAGAAGAACCATTGAATGTCATTTTCTCAAAATGTATGCATTTATGACGTTTTATTAATTTTGAGCGCCCCTTGCAATCTACTATAAGGCGAAACAAAAGTTAACGGATAAACCAAAAGAAACAAAATCTTTAGTAGTGTGCAGTTGTTGTTTTTCAATATCGGTGTCTAGATTGCTTCCTAATTTATTTATATTTCCCCTATTCACAGCTTCCTACCACATACCAGCATTTACAAAATTTTAAATTACCCCCTAATTCTTTTTAGCAGTCTAGTTGTTCTTGAAAATTGATGAAATTTATAATTTGGCAAGACAAAAACTGTAAATGTATAAACCAGGTTTCATAAGATAACGTTTCATACTAATTATACATTTAATATAGCAAAAAGAAATTATTCATGATCTAAATCTAAACTAAATAAATTTATTGTAAAACTATCAACAATGATAATAATTTGTTTCTGATTAATTCAAATCTATTAATACAGCATTGAAATACATATTTTAAATAGCCTCCTGTATTTAATTGGGTAGTGAAATAAATACACTATCAATATGCATGTATTGTTCATTTTTTAGAACTAGCGAGTTCTTTTATGAGGAAAAATACATATTTTCGGTACCCATTTTCAAAAACTAGCTAAAGCACCCAAGAAAACACGAACAAATCATTTGGGATTTTCTTCTAATTTTTCTGTAATGATATATTCATTCAGGAGTAACGTAGTATAAAGGAGGATTGGCCTGAATTGCTGCCATTTTTATTCCACATAAAATGCTTACGTCTTTGAATTAAACCATTTGAAGCAACAAGACAAAAAAAACTGAATGCGTGTATTTATTATGAGCACAAATGACGATTATCTGTGAAACGCAGTAACATATCACAATTTAATAAAATTAATAATATATAACTCACCGAAAATTTCTTAAGCAGCCATATTTTCAGAGCATCGGAGATCCATCATCATAGCTCACACAGATCAACTTCACTGATCAAGGGATGCTGGATGAAATATTACGTTTTGCACGGGCGTGACGTCATAATTTCGAATTGCACTCCAGTCACGGATTAGTGGTCCAGTAGTAAGCGCATTAGAGGTATTTCTTCTGGGTGGCCAAGTCAGGCCAACGCGCTAGTAGCGTCACCTGCTGGTAGAGTAGGAAAATAAAGCATCACGTGCGTTTATTTGAAAATCAGAGACAAATATTATCAATGTTAATAGTTTCACAATAATTTTATTTAGTAGAATATATCTCTTTTTGCTATTAAGGCCCAGGCCACACTAGGCTGTTTACGCACGTTTTGCTAGCCTCAAACAAGGCTTTTAATTAAAAAAGAATTTTCGCACGAGATTATTGTGCAAAAATAAAAATTCCAGAATCATTTTATAAAAAACGCGCCTATGCTAAAGGCCCATTCACAATTGCCAAAAATATCGCCGCGACGCGCCGCTCGTACTGATTGCGCATGTGCATCCGGAT